>WSXT02247770.1:0-15242 GCA_011762715.2 Neuroterus valhalla | reverse complement strand
AACGGAAATTCTGAAAAACACTTTAGGAGGATTCGAACAACACCATAGTACTAGATATCATTTCAATAATAAAGAAGAAAATTATCCACATATGCTTTATATAAGTTCACTCTCTGTAGCAATTATCCAAGGACTTTTTACTTACATCTTAAATATGCCTGTCCTTGAGAAAGAAAAAGGATCCTTGCAAAAAATAATTCCCATTCCAAAAAAGAAAGCTAACCTTAATCTATCCATTATACTCGATCACGAACTAGTTATCAAATATAGAGACTCTTACGTTCCAACAGATAAACAAACAATTGATCATTGTAAATCGATAGTGAACTATTTAACTTGTCAACGAAATCAGCCCAATATTAAAATATCTGAAAGTCAAACCTGCGAATCAAGTCTTTTTAGGAGATATGCAGAAATGAATTTTAACCAATCTCCATATCTACTTCACAAAGAAACCTTTATTATACCAGTATCTGATGGACATATGATAATCCCGCTGAAAACCATGAACTTAGATATAAGCTGTGACGAAAATATAACAGCTATAAAAATAATAAAACCTATTAAAATAAAAGGGAATACCTGTAAGTTATATAACACATATGACTAATCGGATTCACCGAAACATTTGGAAGAAAAACGAACTTATTGGATCAATGTAACCTACAACATTATGTACGACGCTCAAGATCTTAGTAATTTAGAAAAGAAACTAATTCAACTTCCTAAGCAAATAGATAATAACGAATTGAAACAAGCTATACTAAGCTTCAACGATACCGAAAATACATTAAAAACCATAGCTACAGCTCATAGACGTTTAAAAACTTGGAAGGAAAATGGAATAGAATGGCTTCAATACTTAGGATATACAGCCCCCACCGTACAGCCATTGTTAGATAATAAAGAAAATAAAAACTCGAAGAGTAAAATTCTGACAGTTTAGAGACTAAACTTAGTCTAAAAGGGGGATTGTTATGGTTGACCTATTTGGACTTCTCCCACCAGCGATTTGGGCTATACATATATGTAGCGCGTTGGCCCAGCGCAGATCAGTCCTTTCTAATCTTGTATTCTTGAGCTATATACTAAAATTGTAAAAGTATCGAATAAAACAAGTCGAGTACCGCCGGGTAACTCGAATACTTTTTAAAAAGATAAAAACTATTTTTTTTTATCAGAAAAGGATTCGTCAAGTAGAGGAACGTGTGATGAAAATACGATAATAGAATTTTCAATCATTTGTTAATGCTGTAAAGATTTTTTCCACAAAGTATCAAACTATCAGATTATTATAGGCGTAAAAATACTATATAGTATTACATGCCAACGAGTTTGCATAAAATTCTTGTTTATGGCTACCAAATTATTGATCACTCGTTACTCCCCGTTGATCAGATGTCAAAAGAAGCTCAGGAATCATGCCGTGAATTCATTAAAAAATATCGAGAAGACTTTCCGCGAAAATGCAGCAAAGAAAAAAATCTTGAAGACGTTTTTCGTAGGCTCTTAGTAGCATCTGATCCTTTGCTTTCCAGTGTACGAAAACTGCCTGAAAAATCGAAGAAATCTTTTTCTCCCGAGGCGTTGCATTATTAGCTCAACTTTCTTTTGTAGAATCAAAGTCTTGTGACTCTGAACAGGAAACAACTAATGAGAACGATAGTGATAGTGCCTCTGCAGTGACTAAAGATTTTATATCAATATGGAGAACAGTTTCCCACATTAGAATAGAATAATATTGAAATTATTACTCGAATAGGAATAATCACTGTAGTAAGCGCTGCACTCAGTGAAAAATTTTTATTATATATAATTTAAAAATAAACTGCGTCACTTTCTTTGATATTTCTTATCATTCTGTTTATGACATTCCTTATTCCTATCCTTTGCTGAATTATTATCATTATTAAAGATTTACACAACCTGCATGTTTGTAGTAAATTTATTAACCTTATAACACACTTTGAACCATAAATATCCCATATGATATCCAGTGATTCAGTCCTTTTATTTTTGAAAGTAAATGAACCTTCATTGAAGAAAGCATTTGTGATTTGAAATTCTGTAGCATCCAAACTGGGAAATTTGTTACTATCCTGTATTGAGCAAAAATTTGAATCTTTGAAATTTCAATCAATGCAATCAATAAAAATTTACTTCTTGATTTCATTCTTCAGCCAGAATTGAAAAAGCTAAATTTAAATATGAGAAAATATTTACTAATGGTTCAACCATGTAGAAAATGTTGGCGTACACGGTTTTATTTTCAAATCAAGTTAGATGCAAAATGCGTGTGTTTTCGTATACTTTTAGGTCTTACTTTTGATCATTCAAATTTTTTTCTCTTCCCGTAATATCTCTTTTATCAAAAAAATTTTTTTCCAGTGCGATTTGTTAATTATTTAAACTTCCTTTTTTATTGTGTGGAAGTATAATAATTATAAGTTTTTCTAAACATGGAGAATTTTTAATTTATTTTCATTATGTTTATTTACAGACAATAATATTTTGTGTATGCTCACAGAGATAAATCAGTAAAAAGAAATAGAATAGTTTTCTGATTTTTAAATTAAAAATTAGACTTCGAAAAACTGGTTCACGATCGGATCAAGGATTTCACTCCTATTTTAGAAAGTATTGTTTAAAAAAAAATTGTCGTTACTATTTTCTTACATAAGACGGAAATTATCCGTTTTTTACATGTATAAATGTATCCTCTCATTTTCATACTCTTGAAAATTTATTCCGGGTTCCGGACTGAATGTTCTTTTTCTTCGAATAGTAAAATTCTGACTTTTCAGTGTGTTTTTCTAGTAAAAATGTTCAGTTCTTCTTTATATAGTCAATTAATCTTCCTTTTAGAGAGGACTTCGATTAAAAAAGAGGAATAGAAACTTTATCTGAGTTCAATAAGAAATTATTAACTAAAATAAGTATTAAATGCGGGAACAGAAGTGAAATAATTCAACTTTCAGACTTTATTACAATATAATTGCTGGTTTTACAATATGTACAACATCCCATCTCGATCAGTAAACAAACTCCTTCATCGTATTAATAATAAATAAGTTATTTTTGATTCTATTACCCAATTTTACGATGGCGAAATTTTCATAATTGGCAAAGAGTTGATTTCTATCCTGACATTTTTCTGAATTTACAAAATCAACATTATTTTGTAAGAAACAAAAAACTTAACACAAAGTAATTCAGTTACACTCAATTACACTCAATTTTATACAAGATCGATGAATGAAAATAGTATAGACATCTAAATTTCCTCCTCTCTGGATAACATAAAATGCTCTAAATTAACTCCATTTGTTTGAAAAAATCTAACTTAACCTTGAGCATATATTCATTAAAAAATCACTATTAAAAATGACCATCGTCTTCTCGAAGTTTTGACCGGCTTCAAGGAATTCGACAGCCCATTTTTTGTTATACTTAATTTTCTTCGCAGCGACAGGCTATGGAAATTTCCTCCACTCAACTCGCTAAGTGGAGAGATTTAATATTTGAACTTTAGCTAAATTTGTATCTCCGTTTATTACCTCTTTGTGAGTTTGGGTCACGTAGTCTCAGAGGCTTTTCTACATTTATTCGTTTTCTTATTTTTTATAGTTTCTGAGGCGCTGTCGTTATCCGAGATTGATGAATCCCTTAAGGTTTTTTTACCTCTCCCAGTGGGTTTTTCTTCATTTTCAGAACCCACGGAATCCCTATTCGACTTTTTTCGCTGCCGTTGAGGTGCTTGGGCTTCCATCGTTTCTTGTAAATGCTTTCGTTTTGCTTCCCAAAAAATTTTCTGTCTTTCGGCTATATCTGGAAATCTAGAAGAAGGAAAGAAACCAAATTTACATTGAAAATGAAATGAAGGAATTGCCAAATTCTGGAGGCTGATATTAGGGTTTTCCGAATATATTATCACCTTCTAGAGAACTCTGGATCAGGAGTCCGAATCAGTTGCCATCCTTTCTTAGCATGATGCTTCGCCAAGTGCGATAAAATTTCAGTGAGTTCTTCGGATGGTAACTTGACTTCTGAAGAAACAACCTTGCGGAGGATGTACTCGTTTTCGGTGAATTTTAATAGCTGTGAAGAATGTATATATATATTTTTTTCATATCACATACACTTCAATCAAAGCGATGAAATAATTTCCCTCTTGGATACTTACAACAAAATCCCTGGCTCTGCACATTAGCTCGGCAGGAATGCCGTGCTGATGTGATGTTGTGTCCTTGGGATATAGTAATTCACTGTTTACGATCCAATTTCCTTTGACGAGAACTGCCACCTGTTGCAAATACTTTAAAAGCGCTCCAGTATCATGATCCGACGATAAAGTATTTCGCAGTTCCGCGAAAGACATAACTTTGGCTGAAAGTAGCAGAGTTTTACGTAAAAAACTATTACCGCTCAAAATTCGTATAAAGATTGTGAATAAACACTGTTTACCGTATTTCATGAGGTAGCGAAGTTGATCGATAAGAGGTAGAGATCGAATGTCATTTATAGATGTCATTGAATCTGGGAGTTTTGCTATCACAGTCGGTTCTTGTGCCATTGAGGGCAACAAGGCTTTTAGAAATTCCTCCTTCGACATATTTAAAGTATTCATGGCGTGGTCAACTGATGGACAAAACATTTCCATTTTCGTCAGCTTTAAAGTGGAGAAAAGAATAAATTATCAGAATAACCTCCGGGCTGAAATGAAAAAATTGAACTTTGGTGCTTTCAATAGATAGAATTACCTCAGCTTGAGAACTTGTAGGTGGGATATATTTTGTATGAATCCAAGCTTCCTCATAACTTCTTGTAGTTTGGCTTTTGAAGGACTGTTCTTGCAGCTTTTTCAGATGATCGGGTTTCTGTCTCGCAAAAATAACGCTTACCTGCTTCGCAGGTTCCTCCTCTTCTTCAAGTTCTATTGAAAAAATTGTACATATACCAAACAAATCCTAGGAATTGATTCTAATGGCCAATAAACTTTAACTGCACACAATTTTTATTATTTAACCATTATATAATTTGCCTACCATCTTTGTTATCATCCTTTGTACGTTTATCGTGCTTATCAAAGTAAGTGAAGGCAGGTCGCAATTCTATAACACCAGCCAAAGGCGTAAGATGTAATTCTCCGTCTTGATAAACACCAATGGCCAAATTATTGCGAGTAGGTGGTGTAGATCGAGTAGATTGAAGAACGATTTTATCCATTAGGTCACTAGAATTTATTTGAAAATCATAGCTGCTGATTTACGAACCTTTTCAGTTCCTATATGTATACTTTTGAATGGGAGAAATTCGAAAGGTAAGGTACTTTAGGAAACCAGACAAAAAATATGAGAATAATGTTAAATAGGGACAAAGCTGCAAATAGGAAATAAATATGATTAGAAATCGTAGATTACCCTTCGAAAAATGTCTCTTCATCTTCTTTGTCATGTCGAGAAGGCATGTTGGCATTGCTTGCTATTTGTTCACCTTTGAAATGGTCATAATTAATGCTGAATGTGTTTAGTGCCACTTCTAATTGTACGTCTTGATTTCCTGGCTTTATTGCAGATTTCAGAATGGTTGCATTGTCGTAACCTTCTTTGGCAGCACGCAACGGATACTTAAATATAAAGAGCTTTTCGGCAAGCCTTTTTGACAAGAAAACTGGTATCTGCAATATTCATATTTTATTTAATTATATTATCAATTAAATCAAACTTATAGCTGAATATGGAACTTAATTCTGACTCAGGGGTTTTTGAATCACTTCTGGGTTATAATATTCTACAAGTGCTAGTAAAAATTAGTAATTGAATTATTAAATGATTTCCAATATTCTGATAATAAATCATAATAAAATATTAACTAGATTCTATACAGATCATCCAAAATTACAGTAGAACCCGTATAAACATATTTACTAAAATTGCACCAGAATTTAGAGAATTAAATTACTGAAAAAGAAAATTCCTCGCACAATCAATGAAATGTAATTTATAGAAATCGAATTAAATTGAATAATGCAGACTCTGCCATAGAAAATTTCTTGAATAACCTAAATATTGCATATATGTAAAACGTGGACATAACCTAGAAGGACGCACGCTGCGACTTGTGCGAGTCTAAAATAATTTTTTTTTTACCTCTTTAACCACAGGATCGACATCTTCTTCAGCATTTTTTGATTCTGCCATCTGCACAATCTTAATTCACTTTCAAACAGTACTTATACACTAACGGCAGTATTTTCTAGTTTTTTTTAATGACGAAAAATTCGGATCTGAATACCCGGTCGAATTTCGAAAATTGCTATGATTGGGTAGACGGCCCTGGTGCTACTACAGCTGTACCAAAGTTGACATCTCTGCTGTACCAAAGATTGGCTGTTGACCTGACTGTACTTTCCATTCCCCATGCCCAAAATTTCCAAGAAGAATACGATAGCCACACATTTTTGCCGCCAGGGTTCCTTTTATGAACAAGTGTGGCCACCACAAAAGTATGTTTGGTTATGTGATTGTGAGTGACAGTTCTCATTTTTTCTAAATATTTATCGATTTATTGACATTTGAGATGGAATCTAATATTTGGGTGGCAAATATATACTTATCTCACTGATTTAGAGGAATGTAGTGTATTTTCAATAACTGTTATTGTGGGCGAGTTCGCAATTTTGAGGAATGTGATCAGTGGTAGGTGAGGTTAGTTTTCCAATATATTAAATCTCTTTCATTAAATTCAGTCAATTGTTTTCAAAAATAGTCTCTTAAACATTTTTGGTATGAATAAATGAATGTGGATTCTACCTTTCAGTGGCAGATGATTCTATCAAAGTAATTTCATCAAAGTCTCCTATGGGAGTCAATTAAAAGAGTATTTTCGCGACCATTATTATTAGTTTTTTTCTGCAAGAATTTTGTTTGATAATATTAATTATATTGTTTCGTCGTTTACAACTTAGATTATATGGATGTATGTCGTCAAATAGAATTTTTTCGATGACAATTATTTTTCCAAATATTCTAAATTTGGGAGCATTTCTCATGAAAACAGTATTATTTTATATTTCCAGTTTTTAGAATTCTGCTCATTAGAACTCTGCAAAGATGACTTCAATATTCGATCAATATGAGCAGGCTTCGCAGAGATCAAAAATTGTTCCTCCTCCAATAAGGCCAGATATTGTAAGCATTTATGTTTACTATTAGATTTAGATTTTAAAGCAAAAGCCTTCATTAGCTTGGATTTGATTATCAATTTTCTAAAAATTATTGTTAGAGTACGACAGGTTTTATCCAAATGAAGCTCACGGATGATGGACCTATTTTCACAAAACAAAAGGTCAATTTCTTGCCTTCTGATAGAATTATACATCTGTGTGTCAGCAGCAACTTTATTGTTATCGCTATGGCTAACAATATACTCCTTCGGATCGATATGAAGCAACCAGATAAGCCGGAAGGTTATTGATCCTCAAAATTATTTAAACGATTGATTATTATCACGGTGTCGATAGAATTTACGATCCAGGGATTTTATTTAACTCGCGCCAAGAATAAGGCGGATTATTTTATTTCTGACGACACCAGAATTTTAGTGTAAACTCTGTAAACGTATGGAAAAATGAAAAAAATGCAATCAGAAAGAGGGGGAAAATTGAGACTCACCTGCAAAATCGACACCCTGATCGTTATATCAAATACAAATTTTGAAAAAAATGAAAATAATTGTCCTTTTATCTTGATAAAAAATCTACAAACTCTTATTGTCTGTTATAGAAATTGACATTTCAAAGTATATCGGTAATTTGAGATTGTCTGGCTTACATCTTGATCCTCTTGGTCAACATTTACTGATTACGACAAAACCAAAACAAGGAGAAAACTCTCTACCTGAATTATTTTATTTGCATAGAAAAACTACAAAGTTAAAGCAGGTAATGAGGAAAAAATTTAAGAGAAACCTTATTTATATTTCAAATGAAAACTAACTATAAAATTATAATTAAATCCTTATAATATGATACTCTTTTCCTAAGGCTGCAAAGTGTAAGGGTCATGAAATCACCGCCGTTGGTTGGAATTTTGGTAACACATCAGAAACAAATTCTGGACCAATTTTACTTGGAACTTCAAGGGGACTCATTTTTGAAACTGAAATTGGTTTGGAAGGGGAGAAGATCTTTGCTACTAATTTAGAACAGTATTGGCGACAAGTAAGCTTTTGATCTTTAGTGAACCTTATCAACTTAATGAACGTCTAGTATTGTTGTTGATAAATATTTTTATAAATTTCTTTAAAAAATTTGTTCTTCATTCCCACAAGCTTCCTAATTATCTGCCTCTCTATGGTACAAGAGAGGTAGAAGGGTTGGTGAGTTAATGATTATCAATTAAAATTGTTTTGATCTTTTTGTATAGAGTTTAACATAAATAATTTGATCGTAACTTTAAAGTTCAAATTAACAACTGGGAACTTATCATTTGGAATTTTTAGGTATTCGACATTGGCAGGGAAAGTGGTCCACCAATCACTGGCTTAGAATTTCACAAGATACCAAACACAGATAAATACTTTATCATCGTAACGACTCTGATTCGAATTTATCAGTATATCGGGTCAGTACCGAATCCAGATGAAAAGCCTCTACTGCATCAAGTCTTCAGCAAGTACCTAAACGTCAAAGGTCCGTCTTTCTTTTCTTTTCTGGTTTTTGTATAGACATATTCTTTTAGTTCAAAAATATTAGTCGTGAAGTTGAAATCGTTTTAACTCAATATAATAATTTACAGAACGCTTTAATCAATTGGAAAGTTCTTTGCCATACTCGAAGTTGCAATTTTTTTACCCCGCACCGAGAGTCTCACCAAAATCTTTCGGTTGGCTAACAGAAACTGGAATACTATATGCTCAAGTAAGTCTATGTCTACGCTTATGAGAAATTCTTTTCCCTATTCTATTAAATTCAGTCGGTATCAAATTCCTCTACTTACTTGAAGGTCGACCCATGGGCAGAGCCAGAGAATGTATTAATAAATCAGCAATTGTTGTCGTGTCCAGAAACAAGTTTAATGAGCGGTAGCACCTCACAATTATCAGCAAAGGCCCCACTTTCCTTTGTTCTTACGGAGTTCCATGCCCTTCTTCTGTACGTTGATCATGTCAAAGGAATTTCTATTTTAAACCAGGAACTTATCTTCGAGGACATCTATAATGATGTATGTATTTCAAATAATTTCTAATATTTTCAAATGGGCGATGCACTCTATGGGCGGTACATATCAAAATTCGAAAAATCGTAATTCCGAATATCGAAGTTTAGAAACGATATGTTCGAAATCCAGGAGATGATGAACTGTTTTGATCCAACTATTAGGTTGTAAATTCATATTTTCTGGTTGACAATTCAATCGTTTTGTTGAGAATCCAACTATTTGGTTGAAACGGATATTTTTTCATTAAAATCCATACTTAATTTCGGGATTGGAAGTCATCTTTTTGGATTGGAAATTGAACCATTCAGTTGAATTTTCTTTTCTTTTTGGATGAATAATCTTTCTTTTTGGACGAATGGACTTGTTTTGTTGAAATTGATCCCTTTTGGTAAAAGACTCATCTTTTACAGTTTAAAATTGAACAATTTTACAAAAAAAAAATCCTTTCTTCTTGAAAAACCTTAATTTTGGGTTAAAAATCAATAAAAAAAATCAATGAATTTTATCTTTTTGACTTGAAAATTCAACCATTTTCTCAGTTTTCAGTAGAAAACCCTCTTTGCTTGAATATGGTTTTTTAAAAAAAATATAATTATTTTGGAAGAGATTCCAACTATTAGGTTGAAAATTTATATTTTCTGGTTGACAATTCAACTGAAGCACATTTAATCAATCCCATAATATTAACTAAATTCCCTGGGTTTTCCCAGTCCCAACAATGAACACGCCTCCCATTCAATTTTTCCAAAACTGGAACACCTGCGCGGAAAAGGTTTCATATCCTCTAAATAATTATTTATTTTACGATCTATGTCGGAGATTTCCCTTTGTTTTCCTGAAATTGAAATGTAATCTAATTCTTTTGTAGAGAATTCAGCTATTTGGTTGAAATGGGTATTTTTTTATTGGAATTCCTACTTCATTTCGGGAATAAAAATCGTCTTTTTGGATTGAGAATCCGACAATTTGATTCATTTGTAGAAAATACTAGTTGAAATTTCGTTCCTGCCTAACTGGAAATCCTTTTTGGTTAAAAATATAACCTTTTTGTTGGATATTAGTTTCCTTTCTGCGGTAACATTAATATTTCTGAATAAAAATTTATTAACTTTTCAATTTTTTGCTGAAAATTATTCTTTTCAAGTTGAAAATTGAATTCATTGCTGAAGAATGTATGTATCCTGTTGAAAATTCGTTTCTTGTAATCAAGATTTATTCAGTTGATTAAAAATTAAACTATTTTCTAAAAATTCTCTTCTTACAAGAGAAATTGTAATGTAATAGTTGAAATTTGAAACAAAGAAGATTTTTAACCAACAATTCTAGAATTTAACCAAAAACGATTATTTCTAAACCAGAATGATGGAATTTTAACAAAAGAGTAAGCATATCAACACTCAAATAGAATTTCCAATAAGAAAGTTAAATTTTTAACTAAACAGATATATTTTCAGCGAAAGTGATAAGATGAGTTTTTAAGTCAAGAAGATAAATTGCAAATAGTTATGTTTTCAACTATTTCTTTGAAAGTGGTCTTTTTTGCTGAAAATTCATAATTTTATGTAAGAATTTCAACTGTGAGGTTTGAACATTTCGGTTAAAAGTTAAACAATTTGGTTGAAAGTTTAGCTGTTCTGTAGGAAATTCTCCTTTTAAAATAAAAAATGCAAACTTGTGGATAAAAACTATGCTCTTTTGGTGGAGGGTTCGAATATTTTGTTGAAAATGTAACTACATCATTTCAGTTGAAAATTTATCTCTTTGCTTGAAAATTAAACTTTTTGGTTGAAATTGCAACAATTCTCTCGTAGAGTCATCTTAATTGGAGGTCGGAATTTTTTTTTCCAAATTTATTTCTATTTTTGTATATTCATTATTTTAGTTGAAATTTCATCTCTTTGATTTAGAAAGCAATAATTTTCTAAAAAAAGTCATCACGGTACTTTTCTGTGCTAGATCCATTATTTTGGTTGAAAATTAATTTTCTCCGTTCAAAATAAACTTTTATGTTGGAAATATATATTTTTTTTTTAATTCAACTGTTTGCTAGATAAAAAATAGAACTAAAATCTTCTTTGGTTGGAATATCAATGATTACATTCGTACTTTTTTAGTTGATTTCAACTGTTTTTGATTCAAATAAAAATCCCTCGCAGTCTTTCTCAAATAGTTAGATTCCAATAAAAAAATTGGACTATTTTTGGTTGGAAGTTGATTGTCGATTTTTTTTGGATTTTTGAATTTTTCGACTACAAAAAATCGCTTTAGATGCAAAAAACAATTTTAAAAAGTCGCAAGGAATTTTAAAAAATCCACGAAGAATCGTATGAAATTGTTTGAGAAGGATTCCAAATCATCGTTTAAAATATATATTTCTGAACTGTTGAAGTTGTCTGATTGGGTTATTCTCAAATGAGAAGTTCATCATTTACATTGATTAATTCTGAACATCAGAGACATTCATTTTCAATGCTTGAAAATAAGAATATTTCTGAATAATTGAAGTTTTCGATTTGAGAATGTGCAACCCAAATATGAAATTATTTATTTTTCAAGAACTTGATGTAAAAATTAATTGATTTGAAATGTATTAGTCTGGAAATAGTCCATATGTTAGGCTTGCAATTCTGAAAAATTAGAACTTTGTATACAAATTCACGCAATTCTAAAATGTTCAATTTCAAACGCTATTAATTTGTATTATCTACTTATGAAGCTTGTGAAGGTACAAGGTTGTCTTGTTTAAAATTTTAGTTTCCAACGTTTAAAGTAAATAAAATGGAAACTAAGTATAGTAAAAGTGTGAGAAAAATGAAAGAAGTTGATTATTCGTATTTTTCTTTAAAATGTCGCAGTCTAGTTTTTTTTCAAGAAAGTCGAAATAGTCTGTAGGAGTCGCATTTTCCTAGCTATGAAATGTTTTGTAGAAAATTCATCGCTATTTTGGGCTATACCCTTTCAAATACCCATCCATCTTCCAGGTAAATCATTTCGTTCTTTCCTTTATCAATAAACTTTATTCCAGGCTTTTGGGAAATTGATTAATATTACCAAAGATCCAATCACTGGTTCGATTTGGGCTTATAGTGAACGAGCAGTTTTCAAATATAAAGTCACAAAAGAAGATCGAAATGTCTGGCAGGTAAAATATTCTTTGGTTGTGGAATTGAAAATTTAAATGTTGAAATTTATTAATAATAATTCCAAATAGAAATAAGTTTTATGTCTATCATTTCCGCAGGTGTATGTCGAGAAAGGAGAGTTTGAACTTGCGAAATTCTATTGCAAAGACAATCCTATTTATCGAGATCAAGTCCTCGTCAAAAAAGCTGAGATGCTTTTCAGGAATAAAAGGTAACTACTCTACAAACTGTAATTAATTTTTTCTTCTCCTATTTTCAATGTCAACTAATCCATTCTTATTTTCAAATTCAGGTACGAAGAAAGCGCTCTTATATACGCTGATACTCATTCCTCATTCGAAGAAATTTCGCTCAAATTTTTGCAAGAGCGAGAAATGAAGGCTTTACAAACATTCCTGAAAGCGGTAAATATCCAAAATAAGGAATCATTCTAAATATCCAAAATAAGGAATCATTCTAAATAAATATCGAGGTAAAAATTATGTTCTTTCAGAAACTCACGAGTTTAAAGCCGCAAGACAAAACTCAAATAACAATGATCGTCGTATGGGTTGTGGAATTGTTCATGAACGAAATGGGAGTTCTGCGAAGTGATCAAAACTTCCAACTTCACAAGGCTGAATGCGAGGACTTACAGAAGGAGTTTGAAACGTTTCTGAAGATACCAAAAGTCGATGAATGCATTAGAAAGAATCGTAGTACGATATGTAATCTGATGGCAAGTCACGGAGACAAGGACAATTTAATTAATCTAACGGTGATGCATCGAAATTACGAAGAAGTGATTCGACAACATTTGTACAAGAATAATTATCTGGAAGCTCTCGAGGTTCTCAAAAAGCAGGGAAATAGAGAACTCTTTTATCAATTTGCAGGGACTCTTCTCCAGGAATTGCCGAAACCAACTGTGGCGGCTTTAATTTCTCAGGGATCGCATCTGAAACCCTCCAAACTTCTTCCTGCTTTGGTTTCCTGTAATAGCGACGAGAAACATGTAAGCAATTCTTAGTTATTTTTTAAAATGTTCAAAGATTTCTTTCTCCTAATCATGTGAGTAAAATGAAGTTTGATGTTATCGTACGATTTTCAAAAACAGACTTCTCTATTTGTGATGATTTTCCATTTCAGGCACAGCAAATAATTACTTATCTAGAATCTTGTGTCTATAACCAAAGTTGTCAGGAACAAGCGATACACAATTTCCTTTTGTCTCTCTATGCCCGCTACAAACAAAATGAAGTGATGCGTTACATAAGTTCCCAGGGTACAAATTTATGTTGGATATTCTTATTTTAAACACTTAATACTTCCATGTCTTCATTTTACCGTTTCAATTTAAAATAATTTATTTTTAGGCCAAGACATAACTATGGTTCATTACGACGTGCATTATGCTTTACGGTTGTGTCAAGAAGCAGGATTAACCGAGGCTTGTGTCCAATTATCAGCTCTATTAGGTCTTTGGACAACTGCAGTCGATTTGGCTTTGACGATAAGTGTTGATCTCGCTAAACAGATTGCCGCAGTTCCTTCGCATCACGATGATGTTGAGCTCAGAAAAAAATTATGGCTAAAAATAGGTTATTTATATTTTCAAATTGATCAATAAACTCTAATTGTTATTTATGACAAGGGAGATACAAAACTTCTTTTGCAGCTGAGCACGTGGTAAGAGAACGAGATGATATCCAAGAAGCGATGGAGTTTCTTCAACAATGTGATTTAGTTAGGATCGAAGATATTTTGCCATTCTTTTCTGACTTTGTCACGATTGACCACTTCAAAGAGGCAATCTGCAATTCACTTCAGGTAGCATTAGGTTTTTTATTTAAATTTTAGGCTTAAGGTCTCCTATCCGGGCGACGGCAAATACTAATGTCCGATAGCTTTTTCAGCGTCAGGTAATTATAAAATATAAGATCCTTCAATTCTGAAATTAACTATTTTTAAATATTATTTTCGAAATCTACGGGTTTTAGCGATTTCAACGAAGTTGAATATTAGAAGTTTAGCTAATGTGTAGTTAATAATGGAAATCGAATTCATACCAAAAGAATGGAATCAAATCAAAGAAACGAATTTCCTACAATCATTTTAATCTTCAACCCGAAAATACTGATTCTCAGAAAAAGGCAACTTTTAACCAACTTGTTGATCCATAAATAAAACATATTCTTAACAGAATGGCGAATTTTGTACAAAACAGTTGAATTCTTAACCCAAAAAGATGGATTTCCATCATAAAAGCTAATTTGTAACCAAACTTTTAAACCTTAAACGAAACTGATTCTTCTAACGAATTTTCTCACTTAGAAACTGAAATAAAATAAAATTTCTTCCAAAAGAGTGGAATTTTCAAGTCAAAAAGACAAATTTTCGAACAATATTTGAATTTTCAACCTGGAATTATTAATTTTCCACCAAATTGTTTTACTTTCAACAAAACATATTCTCTTTGACCGAAGGGACGAATTTCCCACCGAACAGTCAAACTTTCAACCCGTTAATATGTATTCCCAAATGAAAAATCAAATTCTTAATAAAAAAAACATGAGTTTCTAATAAGATTGATCAATTTTCAACTAAACAAAAAGTGAAGGTTCTACAAAAAGAGAGAAATTTTGAAACGAAATAGACAAATTTTCTACAAAAAGGTTAAATCTGCAATCCTAAAATATTGACATTCAACAAATAAATTTACTTTCAACCATTTTGTTGGATTTGCACTAAAATTCTCGAATTACGAACCCAAAAAAAAAATTTTTCATAAAATGAGAAAGTTTTCCACAGAAAAAAACGTGTTGTCAATTGAAAATCTAATTCATTACACAATTATTAATTTTGATCAACTTTGTGGAAGTAAATGAATAAAGTTCTT
>WSXT02247759.1:0-15243 GCA_011762715.2 Neuroterus valhalla | reverse complement strand
CTCGAAACTTTCGTTCCTGCCCCCCACCCCCCACCCCAAGCCACTCTCATGAGTCTTGTTCACCTCTACTATCAATGAAAATAGTATACACACCTCGAGGAAAACGTACGATAGCGCCTCGTATGAGTTGAGCACCTCGGCTCCACCTAGGTGCTGAACCTCATACTCGACGCGGAATCGACCGTTTTCCCGCTCGGTGTGTAATGTACTATTAGAATTAGATAACCCACACATTCAATAATAAGTGTCCGAAAAGTTCGAGAAAAAGGAGGTCTGTTTTGCTTGTCCTGTAAGCCTGCCAAGAAAATTCGACCGGCTTTCCTGATGCAAATGCAAAATGCGATGGAGAAAGAAGATGGTTATATTGTGTCTCGGGGATACCCGTTGATCTAGATAGTTTATTGGTTTGTCGGTACCATTGTCTTCTGATCTGATCGAAATTTTAAAATGGTATATTACTTTTCGATACAAAACTATTGATAATAATTCTATTAGATTCAAATTTTTAATACAATTCTCATACACAAATTATGACACGAATGATGACATCAAAGTAACGTGTTGGCCATCAAATATCTATGAGCTGGTGTTTAATAATATACTATTGCATAACCTCTGTTCCCAGCTGCAGAAAAAATGATGGCGATTTGTATCAAAAGGCCATGAATGCTCAATGCAATTTCCTACAGCAAGTCATCGTAGTTCTTGCGAAATAGCAGGCTGTGTAATCAAAGGAAAAATTATTGCTACGTGAAAAGACCCTATAATTCATGAGTTTTGAGTAGGAACACAGTCTCGTTTGATACGGTTTTATACCTTCTTCTTGACAGTGACGTTGCTGTCGACCAGAGCAGGGAATCTGATCACAAACATATTCCGCGTCTTAAAGTCGAGGAGTACGATTTCAGGCCTCGAGTGTTTGATGCACATAAAAAAGCTTTGCTGCGTCTTTATTTGCAGATCTTACTGCGGTTTTTGTTGAGGCAACTGTGTGTCATTTTCTGTTATTTACCAAGTCAATCGAAGTTCTTTTGTCTGACGAATGCTGCGTTACAATTAAGAGTCAATATCTGGATTAGGATCGTGGCTAACACAATATAAGGGACGAAAATGGTGATAGATAACTTTTGGAGCCTTATTGCGTCTGCAGATAGGAGTTTGTCCCGCGTAAGTGCAATACACGAATAGAATGTGTCTTATGTGCTAAGAGTGTGCATAACATGCTTTGCACTAGTAATTGATAGCTTTTTGAAGCAAAAAGGGGCTATGATAAGCTGAGGTGTAAATGAATCCGTCCCGGCACGCGAAAATGAATTTCTCCATGACTGAATTGGGTTCGTGAATTGGGAAGCCAACATAAGGTTCATTAAAAAAGACATTTCTAGATGGGTACATGTACTATCCCTAATTCTGACTTTGAGACCTTAGTCAAGGACTATCTGCTCTGCGGTTTTGCAGAATAATGCACCGTATCAACTTATCTCGTGATTTCTGAATTGCTGTGCGTAGAATGATTTGATTATGGAAAGATTGTATATTCGGGAGTTTGTGCTGGCCTTCTTGACAAGCAAGCCCTTCTCCTCATGCATTATTTTTATACGTTGATAGCAAGGAGCGTAAACTCGTGCTCCGTCCATTGAATCACCCCGAACGTATAGAGTAGAACCATAAGAGCAAGCATGTTGGTCGCATACATCTTGTTTGATGCCGGCAGGTTAAAGGACAAATCTGTTTTATAAGAGGGCTTATAGTATCGTCTTAATAGACGCATCTCTGGAAAGTGAAGCTGTGAATTATCATACCTAGGAGAAGGAAGTAGGGATAGGTATTAGATCAGTTTTAAAATTCATTGCGTGTTTTTCGCAAACAGAGAAAATCCTGATTTCATTTTTAATTTCAATTCCTTAATCCAAGACCTTCGCTTGAGATGCAGAATTTGCAGTAAACAGAAGCTTTAATTGAATTCTTAGGCAGTATGAATATACACGAGGTTTCTTCGGCAACATAAGAAGTAAGGCCTGATAAAATAATACACAGCAAAAGTAAGTACAGCTTGTTTCTGTTTTTAAACGACACACTCGTCCTGTGCAACATCTCATCGTCACGGGTCACTGACTGATCTCACCAGCAAACACCCCATTGTAAAAAGTTTTGCGAAGCGATTACAAAAATCCACTAAATGATATCTTTACATTAGCCTATAAGCATCCAAAATCGTTTGAATCAGGCTTCACTCTTCTGATTCTATACAGTTGCTCTCCAAACATTCCTATCCTGGCATACATCTTTTGCTTCTTTTACATCCATGCATCTTGCCATAAGAGCTCTTGTGTTTATAGCCTTCCTTCGTCTCTCCTCTTTAGAGTTCTATTCACACATTCTATCCTTTCCTTCTTCAGTCTGCCTGTGGGTACGCTACTATTTACCATACCTAGATACACATGCTTCCTCAATCGTTATCCATATATTCTCTCAACGTGATCGAACTGTATCAGCGAATCCCTTGTATTATGGTGAAACAATGTTTCTTCTACACCACATTCTTTGAGAACCCACTCATAAGGGACTTTGTCCATTAACGTTCTAAAGAAAAATTTGAGCAGAAATGACATGCCTGCAATTGTCCGCATCCATCTTCCCGTTAACAGTGAATAAACTTCCAAGGTAGACGAAATTATCAACTTGATCTCTAATTTATCCATTTAAAGCGAAGTTGCATTTTGTTTCCGTATCCTCACTTTCAAACACAATAATTTTTGTTTTATTCACCTTAATCTTGAGACCCTTACTCTTCATGCTGGTATCCAGTCTGCTGAACATCCTCTGCAAATCATCGCCTGATTCTACCTTAACGATTTTGTCATCTGCGAACACAAGGTCACGGAGTTTCACTGTCCCAAAATTAACACCCTCTTCGTTGAAAAGAGCTATTCTAAGACATTTGTCTATGTATATATTGAACATCCAATTGGACATAACACATCCTTGACTTACGCCCTGCTTACTATCAAACCAATCGCTCAGTTGTCTATTTACTCTCACACTTGCTTTGCTACCATTATATATTGCTTGCATTGCTTTCAGAAGCTACCCAGTCACCCCATATACTTCTAAGACCTCTCAAGGTTTAGCTCTATCCACCTTGTCAAAAGCTTCTTCCAGGTCAAGAAATGCACAAAAAGCATTTTTGTTTACTTCAAGGCTTTTCTCTGTAATCTGTCTCAAGCTAAATATCTGATCCGCGCATGATTTCCCTGGTATGAATCCACATTGAGCTGTCCAAATCCTTTCTTTTTTTCTATGACTTTATATTTGAGTATTTTGGTAAACATTTTGCGTACAGTACATATGAGGCTGATGGCTCTATAATCACAGGCCGACAAAATTCAACGGTATTCCACACCCACAGGATGGACCTGGTGAACCCGAAGGAATTTGATGTGCTTAATCCGACTTTGAACTCAGAATTGCTCCATCACTCTACGTTTCCGAGATATCCTATCCTAAATGTGCAAGAGACACGGCTTTTTGCAATGTTTGAGCTCCGCTCACATCTAGAATTTGTATTCTATTGTAAATCTGTGAACGGCATCAAAAAGTCACAGTATTCTACTTTAAAAATCACGGCCCTATTTTTTGAAATGGGTTTTTCAAAGCCGAGATATCGTTCTTCGAAATTCGAAAAATTTAAGTTTCAGATGCAACTGAAATACACGAGAAAAAATATCCGCGAGGATTACCAATAAACTCTTACTTTACTTTTCCACGTGTAAAGTCTATTTTGTCATGTGATACTCCAGATGGCACTTAACACGTGTAGCATCCAAAAATTCGAAATAGCGGATATAGTTATCGTAAAATTATAAAATACTTATGCAAAACTTCATGTGGCCAAATTATTTCTATCATTGCGATTATCAGACCTAACATACTACACTGACAACATAATTGCCATGATAGGTTGATCGCAACTGCTACAAAAAGTTTGAACCAAGCACACAATAACCTGCAAGCCCTAAGCCCCAGGAAGGTTAACCCATGATCGCAATAACCTGTAAGCCCTAAACCCAAGGACGGTTACTCCGAAATTGCAATAACCTGCAAGCCTTGAACCCCAGGAGGTTTACCCGATACCGCGGAAACCTGCAAGCCTCAAATCCTAGGAGGGTTAACCCAAGATCCCAATAAACTGTAAGCCCTTAACCCAAGGCTCAAACCCAAGGCCTGAGAAGTCAGCTTACAAGATTCTACAGATGCGGTATTTGATAGCTTGCTATTTTTATTTTACGCTAACTATTTCTGCCATTCAGAATTTTTGAATGATACACGTGTTAAGTGCCATCTGGACGAATCGCATGACAAAATAGAATTTACACGTGGAAAATAAAGTAAGAGTTTTTAGTTGAACCTTGCAGATATTTTTTGTCGTGTTTTTCAGTATTATCTGAAACTTAAATTTTTCAAATTCCAAAAAACAATATCTCGGATTTGGAAAACCCATTTCAAAAAATTTGGCAGTGATTTTTAAAGTACAAGACTGTAGATTTCTCATGCTGTTGATATATTTACAATAGAATAAGAATTCTAGATGTGAGCGGAGCTCAAACATAGCAAAAACCCGTGTTTTTTGCACTTTTAGACTAGGATATCTCGGAAACGTAGGGAGATGGAGCAATTCTGAGCTCAGATTCGGATTCAGCACATCAAATTCCTTCGGGTTCACCAGGTCCAGTCTGTGGGTGTGAAAACGTGTTGGCCTGCTTAATTATTGCAGTCACCTTGACTACCCTTTTCCTTGTAGATCCAGAAAAAAATCGCCTCTCCAATCATTCAGAACTTTGCTGTTTACAGCAACACATATTCATAGATTCACACAGCCAGAGGTAATATCATTCACACCAGCAAGTCTATCATTCTTTTGCTAGCTACACCAAATTGTCTTACGTATCCTTGTCTGTGTCTTTGTTGTCGGTATGCATGTTAATTTTATACAGATTCTTGGAGAAATCCCTCAGACAATCTATAACTTTGTCCGAATTTCATATCATTTCACGATCAGGAATCATAATTCCGACAATCTCAGAGCTAGTATTTCTTTTTTTAGGCTCCTGAACTCATTTCCAAAATAGTTGTTCATTTCCTTCAGAATCATTTTGCATTTTCCTATCTTCTTTCGGCTTGATTTTACCCTCACTTTCTTTCGTTATAATATTTGCTTGCCACTTTTTATCCATGTAATCATTTATAACCCTAGTCCTTTCCTTAGTACCAGACTTTCTTTCTTCAGTCACTGTACCACACACTTCCGATTCTCAAAGATTACATTCCGCAGTACTGTCCAGGAACCGTCTCGATTCTTGTTGACTTATTTTGTCTTCCAATCTTCTTTGTACTGCCCTAAATATTCATCAAGCTTTCTACAATATACTATTCTTACATTTTGTGCGTAAATATGTTTCTATTTTATTATTCAACGAGTCCCAGAAAGTTTCTTTTGACTCTTCACTGTCATCAGCATATCATTATACCATAAACAGTCTTCTGATTCCCACTTTTATGCTAACAACATTTTTGATATGCAACAAAAATGATACCGAGATCAAGAGCAGTTTGATAAGCTGGAATGAATGATCAATTTTCGAGATCTAAATGATATATGGCCTTCGACTTGAAGCAGGCCCGCTTCGACCGATGCCAGTATCAACAGTCAAGTCCGCATAAAACATTTTTATTTGATTTTCGTCCGTAGTAAAAAATTTGGCGGCAGCTGCGTTCCACAATGACGCACAATGGCGAAACTCTCCGCTGCGTAACTGTACGCTTGATTTGTACGACAGTCCCTTAGTCTGATGAGCTCGTAGTACCTCCTGCTCGTCTTTTTAAACCTCCTCTTTAGGGAACGGCATATTTAAAATAACATGTACTAAAGTACTTACAATTAGGGTCCCAGTGTACTTCAACTTGGTATGCAAGCTTTCCTGGATTTTTTAATGTGCAAAGGAAATGAAAAGATACAAAAGAACTAGACACACTTTCCCACACGCTGATACGGTGAGCGGGGGAGGGGGAGTTCCAAGTGCCAGTACTCGCAGTTTCTTTTGTCATAGCGTAAAATACATATTTGCCAACAGACTCATTGTGTTATGAGTTTTTATTGTAGATACAGTCTTGTTTGATACACATTTTCACGAAGTTGAATAGTCATTTATATTGATAAATCTCTAAATCTTTGCGTCAGGGAAAGCATGCACAACTGATAAAGTTTGTTATATATGTACATTAATCATAAACCGTTTCATATCAGATTCCTCGTCCAATCTTCAGAAAAAAAAAATATATTTTAAAAATTTTCCTCATTTTTTATTGGAACAATGAATCAGAAGCTTGCTTACATGTAGTAAATTTTGACTATAGTTCTATGCCTCAATGTCTAAGGAAAAAGAATATTTAATCAAATGTATATTTACACATAGAAAAAATACGTACTTCTTCAAAAACATCGTACAAACAGTGAAATATTTTTGAAGGACAAATCAGGCAGTGGCTAGCATATGTATTTTTATATCTTTTAAAACACATCAGTTCTATCTAGTTAGGAAAAATGGTAGTCAATTACACGATCATCTTTGCTCTGGCAGTTCTCGTTAATTCTATTGGTGAGTATATTTTATATTACTTCATCGAAGATTAGTGTGAGAGGATAACTCCTTTGTCCTGATGTTATTGGTGCCCCTTCCCCTTCCCCCATTATATCACAGTACTTTTCTCAGAATGAGAAGAAATTTCCATAAAATGATAGTGAAAACTTATTACAAAGGCGCTTTCTAAGTTGTTATTTGCAAATTCTATATATAAATGATACCATGACATGCACAACTGCTGCGTCTAGCCTAGCTAGTAATTTTCTTTGTGGATTGAGTTATTGAAATGATCTCGTGTTAAAAATTGGGCTGAGGTAAGGTTTTAACTAGATTGCCCAATTATTATCTGGGCAAACTGGGAATTCCGTACTTGTTATGGGATAGGTGTATTCTAATGTATTATGAGCCGCTGAATCCAAATCTGCCTTCCCCCAATCATTTGCAGCTTCGCTGTTCACAGCACGCATAATAATGAATTCACACATCCACACAAACAAATATCCGCCACCGCTCTTAAACATGACAGAGGTAAAACCATCCACACCAGCAGCCTTACAAATCTTTAGTTTTTCAATTACGGATTTAATGTCGTCGATATCGGTTCTGCTTCTTGACAGGCACAAATCGACAGGTCAGCCTTTTTTCTTGTTACATCTTTTCTTAAGGAAAGATCTTCTGACATCTTCATTGAGATCAGAAGTGTTTGCTTCCGTCACTATGATTGAATATTTTTCTCATTCAATTTTCGCCTTGTCATAGTAATAATAATAAGAAAATAATTTACAATTCAACTTCCACTATTTTTTTTCCTAATTAGAATAATTAAATGTAGCTATCAGCACTCGAGTATTCTTTGAAAGTTCCTTCGACTTCGGCTCCAATTACTGAGCATTTTTTAACCTCTACAGACGTGATTCATTATTTGCACGGTGATTCTTCTGGAAGTTATCCAAAAACATATTTGTATGTTATGTATCTTACAATCGATTCACCGATGTGAACATTACATAGCAACGAATCGAGTATTCTTTATAAATATTTAAATGATTGACTTTTCACATTCTTACAAGAGAAGGTATTAAATTTGCATGAAATATGCCTCCTCCCTCCCGAATGTGTCTGTTTGGGTGTGAGTATGTATCTACTATGGATGTATAAATGAATGTATTTATGTATGTCTGGCATTCTGATCACGGTTTATTGTAACAATTGGGCGATTCGAAAAATTCATCATCACGACTAAATTTATGGTAGCCCAACCTTGAGGAGATAGAAGTACCGTAAGCAGTAAAAATACTGGAGGTCGTGCTATCATAAATCCTTTATTAAACTAGTGCCTTCCGAAAATTCAAGAATTAAATTTATTCATTTACATGCATATCTTTACGTGAGACAATCTATATACTAGTAAACATATATAGTTATTATCTGATATAATGATATATTTTGAATTTTCCGAAGCAAATTTAAGATATTTGCAATCGTGAAATTCAATAGATAAACATTTTGTAAATTTTCTAGTCTCTTATTCTGGAATTGCAAAGAAATGATTATATATGAAGCTCATACATTTGGCCACTCCTCATTTCCAAGGTTTGGTCGAGGTTACCAAGTCCTTCGGTGGAAACTCGAATATTTTTTCAATCTCATCTTATTGCGCGTCTAACCGTGCTTCGAAAAGGAATATCAGTTCAAACTTGATTCACACTGTAAAAAGGGGTTCGAGTTGTGACCATGTGGTAAGCTGAAAGAGTGGTTTTCCTCAGAGCATAGTGGGGACAGCAAATAATATAAGAATGCAAAAATATCCGAGTTTCCATATAAGGACTTCTGGAATTTGAAACACTGAGGTATGGGGAGTACAAGATTAGTTTTTATAACCATGTACAAGTGAATTTCGACATGATTCCTTGATTTGTAAGATTATAGTATATTAACGCCTATACATAAATCAATAAAAATAAAAATATATATATATATATAATATTTTTGTTGCACATTTTTTCCAATAAGATTTATTTACAATAAAAACTTTGTCCCGAAATTTCAGAGTGCCCTCCACGCCGCCAGAAACCAATTAGGCTCTACCTAGTGCCGGGAACACCGGAAAATATAGCGTCCCTTCGCATCACTCCCACAACTCCAGCCGAACTTCCCATATCTTTGGTAGCGAATGGTTTGACTATCATTGGATGGCGCGGCAGTGATGATTGTGTTAAAGCAATATATAATACAGAAGGCTTACAGATTGGTCAACATAAAGAAACTCATTTCCAGATGACATTAACGGAGCGCCAAGGTGCGTTTTTAGGCGTAGGTACATTTTTGCGAGGCGACCTACACGTTGTTCCGTTTTCGCCTAAAACCGAAGGGTTTGCTAGCGTTTGCCAGACTATGGTTGAACCCGGATTTAACCGAGAACGCTCCAGGAGCCCTTCCAGTGATCGTCCCGGAAAGGAAAGCACACGCAAAAATGGAGAAAATTGATATAGAGGATTTCGATCTAAACTCGACCGTCAGTAACAGAATGCGCTCGAGATGTTTTCTGCATATTTCCGCTCCTTCGAAAAAGTCTAAACAAATGTGAGTCCATCGAGAATCAAGCTACAAACGGTAGAGAAATTTCGTGAGGATAGGGTTCCTATATGTGAATATAAAAAATGCATGTACACTTCAGAAATAAAAACGAAGTTTGAGCAATTTAATTCCTTCGTTACTCCAAAGTTACATCAAAACGTAGGAAAAATCATGACCTGCGGTAGGAAATCGACGCTCTATAGGAATGAATATACGATTTTAGTACATCGAAGAAACTATGGATCCACAATATCTATTGGTTTGACGACGCACGTCTTATCTGATTTTAATGAACATTGTGCATGATAAATTACTGCATGATGCGAGACTATTGATACGTGCTTCATAATATCATTATTTTTCATCATTGTTCCGTTGAGACAAAACTTGTTTGGTTCTAGCCTCGTTGTACTGCTGGGGATCCAGGAATCGATATGGGAAAATTTGAAAACATAAACGATAAAGAAACGTGAAGTAGGGATGGATATTAGATCAGTCTAGAAGTCATTGCGTGTTGTTCTGATATGGTTTTTGCTTCTTTCACATCAATGCATCTTTTCATACAGGCTCTTGTGTTTCTACTGCTTTTTATATTTCTCCTCTTTACAGTTTTATTTACACATCCGATCCATTCTTTCTTGGGTCTGTCTCTAGGTAAATCAAGGATCATTAGCGTACTAGTTGCCATTGAGACACGCGTAAAAATCGCTCATGTTAATGATGAATTAAGTTGCCCGAGGTTAGATCCTTGCGGCACTCCGGGAAAGGGAATAAATTCTACAGAAGAGTATCCACAAGGCTAGAGGATAAATGAAAGAGTATTATCCGAGTGATCGAGTTGATCAAGTGTTGATTCAAAAAGATGATACGGAAAGCCACCTGAGATATACGACTGTAAATTTATGGTTTTATTATTTAATCGAAGCCACAAGAAATTGATATGGATCTACAGTTACAATAAGAGATTTGTCATCCTTCTTCCATGAAAGACAGGTACAATTTTTCTTCTGAACAGAAGGGAAAATCTAAATAGAAAAATCGAACAAAGTTTTTAGTGGAGTACGCAGAAATTTGGGATATTTTTTAATAGATGATGAGGTGATAAAATCAGAGCCAGCTGTCTCTTTATTTCCGATTTTCTCGTAGCGTTTGAAATTGGCGCCCAACTAGAGAACTCACGTGTTTACTCGATTTTGCAGTATCGCCTTCCCGCCTGTCTTTATTTGAGAGTGAGAGAGCACTTGCAGATTTTGTGGTTTTTTCGTATATATATGTTTGGTTATGTATTGCTTTTTTGAGTTTGAAGTTTGTGGTGAGGACTGGACCTACCCCCGATTCGAAGCAGGGATTGTCGACAGGGTGAACATTTGTACGGAAAAATGTGCCGAGCGCTCCGGTTGAACAGAATCCTTCGTCAAGCCCATCTGAGCCACAACTCCTCAAGTCAACTCCGAGTCAATGAAATTGTATCAGAAAATATTGAGGGTGGTTCAGGAAAATTCGCACAGATGTAACCTCTGGAACCTACGATCACGATAGTTCTCCCAGAACCATTGATCCTAACGCCACTGGAGATGACACGCCATCTGACTCGTCACTTCCCTCAACACCAGAAGACGATCGAGTCGGGAAAAGCAAATCACTTGAATAAAATCGAAGCATACAACCTGTTCAATGATGATTCACAAGTCGATGACCCGTCTGCCTGCAGGAACAGTCCGATAGCAGCTATGCGACTTGCAGGAACGCAAGGAAAATTACCCGGTGAACGCAAGGGCCGAGAGCCGAGAAGCAACTGTCGACAGAGGACAGAAGAGAAGATAAGGAATCACATAGTAGACAAGAAGTCTTTCTTTTCATGAAAGACATATCAAAGCAGCATGTCCGAAATTCTAAATGTCTATCTCCAAGATTGACATATCTAAGAATGAAAGCAGGAATCAGAAGACTATTTGTTATAGTGCGCTCCGCTTCAGTTGCTCGTAGTATTAGAGATGTAAAAGATTTTTCCTAGGACTCGTAAGATGATATGCCAGGTACTTGCTATTCAAGGAAAAGAATCAACCTACAAAGCAGTATGAATGGCTGAATTGCAGTTTAACACGGAGATGCAGGCAGGGTATTCGGTTATTTTAGAGACCCGAAATTGGACGTAAACGGAGACAAATTTATTTTGTTAAGCTTAGTAATAGGTTTATTTATTACAAGTACTTATTTTAGACCTGGGATAATCTACACGTATACGTGCTGCAAAGCCGGAATCTATAGTATGATTGATTTGGTTGTAGCGGATGAGAGACTGACAGGACAAGTGAGTGCTACAACGGCTTGAGAAGGCACTCGATGTGGAATGGATCACTTCCTTGTAGTTTCGAAAATGAGCATAATTCGAGGACAGAGGTATAAAATAATGTACATCAAGTCGAAGCAGACGCAAGGAAAAAAAATAGAGCTCACAAACGACAAAGGTAGAAATAGTGGTCATACAGAGTTAGATGAATATCTTTATCATGATAGAAAAGACTGATTACAGGGTTGAGCATGGGAAAGCAAAAAAACAATTAAGAGCAAAAAAAGATAAAATAAAGTAGAAGGAGATACACAAACGCGAATTAATATTGATGGAAATGAGAAATTATTTCGAAGCGGGTGAAGGAGAACAAAAAAGAGTATGAGTTCTCTCCAAAAAATTGTATAAAGGTTAGGCCATGAAGCATAACATCTGTAGCACGCATACTTGTGGATATTATTTAGTAAATTGCTTGTTGTTCAATAATAATAAACATAACGCAATGATATATGTTTTCCTGGAATGCTAAAAAATCCTGAATCTATTTATAGTTCGTAACTCAGTTTAGTGTCGTTTATCTCGCGACTTGTAAAAAAATGGTATAACGATAATATTTTGTTTTTACATTGTGCTCAAACACTAGAAGCTTATACCGTGAGGTCGAATTCATTTCGGCAATAAGAAAGCAAGAGTGCGAGCGAGACGCCATAATGATAAACATAAGAGCATCTTTATCGGACTTGTTGGTAAGACCAATATGAATTTGGCCTCACTGTATACGTTATCGGGGTGGGGAAAGAGTGTATAAAAACTGTAGCTAGCAATCCCGAAAATAAATTCGTTCGTTGATTCAAAGACAGAATAATCGTGATGTTGCGAGCGTAAGTTTTATATACACTCTTCCAAGAATGTTAAAATAACAATATTAATTACTGTTGAGATAATTACAGTACTTGGATTTCCCAAAGTCACTTGTTTTTCATATTCAATAGTTCCAATTTTTGGTTTTCCAGATCGGAATAGAACAATAGTATATTGTGTCATCAGACGAAAAACATGTTTCACGCAACAAGGCCGATGTTTTCTGTACGAGGCGATAGCAGGCGCCTGCTATCGCCTCATACAGAAAGCATCGAACGAGTTCGTCAAACGTTTTCCGTCGTATGACACACGATATTTTATTCAAGGTCGGCGGTTTCGCGCATTTTCGTACAGCAAACATAACCCTTACTTATCGTACCAACAACATCGACTCCCTATGTTAGTGAAAATGGAGAGGGAATCTCATCATTTAACATGCGCGACTTTTTGGTTTGAGCGTATTTACGTCCGGCGACTCACAATAAATTCTCTCCATAATCGTGCAGTTTACGCTTCCACTCACCGACGGATATGCGCAAAAATCGTCCGACTTTGAATAAAAGAAATTCTGTGTTCTAGAAAGCAGTTATTTTTCAATAAACTGTCTAAACGGTTATCATGCAAAAAATGGTAAATTTTACTCTTGTTTTGAGAAACTGCAGATTCTTTTGCGAAAGAATTTATTGCTTATTGTTATTTATTGCTTCGTTGATCTTATCCCATACATATCCCAGACGGATCTTCTAACGTTTGCTGAATTTCATACATTCGATAACAATTTCCTCAATTCAGGACAAGTCTGCCTTATCAGATACGGAAAAAGTACTCATAACATGATAGTGTGATTTGTCGGGTCAATGGCGAATCATTATAGTCCAAAATATTTATCTCTTCAATGATATTAAAGAGAAAACCTTCATCAAAGAACTTACTTTCGTAATGGGAAAGTTGAAAAATCTAACAGCCTTTAAGACGGTATTCAGGGACGTCCATACACTTACGACAAATTCGAAGAGGGCAGGAGCGGAGGAGAGGGTATGGCATCAGAAAATACGGTTGTAAATTTGGATATTCCTTTTCCCATCTTGAAAGTTAAAAAATTAGCCAAAAAATCTGCCTGCTGCGTGGGCGCATTCTCATTGCGCGCTGGGCGTGCAGGTCGCTTTGCTCGCGAGTTCAAATGCGCCTAGCACGCGCGTCTGTTGGATCTCGCACATCGCATTTGATAATAAATTCACCTCCTGCTACGGGCTCGCTATTTGTACTTTTCCACATTTGCATGTAAGGCATTTGACAACTAAAAGGCAAAACGTCGGCAACCGTACTTTGATAATGGTTAATTTTATTTATTTAAAGCTTTTTCGGCTTTAACGAATACATTCTCATCGCGTGTTTCGTATTTTTCCTAGAAAATTTTGTTCGTCTACTTATAATATTATTGCTACGAATACAAAGAAAACGAAGCGTTTTGATAACCAATTCGTAACCTATTTTTGGATACAGAACTTTTGTTCCTTAATTTCTTTCATTCGTTATTTCGTTCTTCCAGAAATAACATTTTTCCATTTTTCATTCAATTTTATATGAATGAAACAGGAACTACGTGTTCTATCAAAAAATGATTGAAGACAAATTTATAGATCTTTCTTGAAAGAACAATTTATGTCCATCCATTTTCCGTCTTATCCTTCGTAACTTTTTCGTTTGTCCTACAAACCAATTTTTTCATTTTAATGTATATATGGTGAGAATTTTTTGGGGTGCAGAGTAATTCTCAGGTTTAACGTTCTGGAAATGAATATATCAATACGAGACAAAAAACGGCCTCCCTTCTATAGCTTGCCGCAGTACCTTTATGTTTATCCAGTGGAATGCTGCTTTGAAATCAACAAACAAAGCCACTAGTTCCCATTCTTTCTGCCCATATTCCTATCTGCTTCATAGTTAAGGACGAAAGTGTTTTCTGTTGTCCCCATTCTTTCTCTGAAACTCGTCTGGTTCTTTTAAATACTCTTTTTTCTACCACCCGTCTTCCTAACCTTTCCCTCAGAACTTCCGCATATATTTTGGGTACTACTGACGTCAGAGTGATTCCCTCATATTTATTCACCGTTTCACCCCCTCCTTTCTCTATGATCAGTATCACTAGTTCCGTTCTCGATTCTTACGGTCATCCTGCACCTCCACATACTATGTTACATACGCTCCACATCTCTATCCTTACTTTTTCCCAACTATCACCTTCCGTTTTTACCTCCCTATTACTTATTTCTCTGCCCTTTTTTATACCTGCTCTTCTCCTTCTGCCTTTTGACGTTAGAAATTCCGTTTATTCTTATCTCAATAAATCCCGCCATCGATGCCAAGCTCTACATCCTCAATCTCTCTCTTATAACGTTTCCTCATACTTTCCTCTTGGCGTTCCCTCGTTTTTCCTCTCTTTTAGAATATATTAAATACTTCTCGTTTGATCAGATTTAAGTTTTTGATTCGAAATCTATGACTAAGAATACGATAATCAAATGAGATACAAAGAAACCTCTGAACCCTCAAACTTCAACGGAATGAATTCAAAAGGAACCTGACTGTTACGTCCCCATGTAGGCCCAAGCGTGATACCAGAGCCCTCTAAGGTGAGGACCGCAGTTACGCTGTTGTCCGATATGTTTGACTCCCTGACGCAGTTACTGACCGTGAGTGTCAGACGCTTCCCCGCAATTCGCTAACAAGGGGACCTTTAGGTCTGGTCATTTTTGTTTTGGTCGATACTCTTCTGAGTGGTAGACACCTACTAGACGTTTTCTGAGAAAAATCAAGAAGGCGCAATTTTTAGCCGTTTTCGAGAAAAATGCATTTAAAGAACTGCGTGCAGAT
>WSXT02247748.1:0-15244 GCA_011762715.2 Neuroterus valhalla | reverse complement strand
GGTCAAGGCAAGAAAAGGAATTTCCAAAAAATACTTACGAATATATTTTCCTGAGGATTTGCCGTAGTTTTATACAATATTCATTAATAATACAAATATTATATTCATACAATTCATTGCCGATCATATATTTTTTGTAACAAAAATAACCACTATAAGCCTGGTGGTGAAATCCGGAGAAAAAAGTTCTCACCCGGAGACCCGGAGACTGATTAGAAAACCCGTAGTCTCCGCATGAAACCCGGAGAGTTGGTAACCCTATATGTGATTGACCCTCTTGAAAAAGTTGGAAATATTCCAACTGGAGGTAGTTCGATGTAGAATTTTAGTAGCTGCATGAACTTCTATTTTTTCAAATGTCTAGCTTTATGGCCGAATAAATATTATTGTCGTACTCTTTCAGGCAAAGTCTTTCATCAACAGTTGAAGCTAGCAACTTATTATATTGTAGAAGAAGAATGACTTTCAAGTTTACATTCACGAAAAGTTGAAATTTATGGGAGTCATGAAATAGAAAGCATGGCCATGTTCGTCATATTTTATTCAAGGGTATAAAATATGCATAAAATATGGCGAACGTCGTTGGCATTGGGAGAGCTCGTATGCAAAACGTCTGCTTGCGTATTCAGAATCGGTGATGCTAATCCAGCATGGCCAGCTGTCAACCATTCCAAGTCCCAATATTATACCATTTCCTTTCCAGAAAGCCTTAACCACGATCATCGCAAAAGTTGCTTCCGGTGATTCGATTCGCGAGGACAGCAAAATTACAATTGAATGGCGTCAATCCGTATTCCTATTTTTGAAAAAGTCTGCTATTGATATATTACGGAAGACCATCGAATGTTCTGCAATGGATATTTTTGGGTGATTTGGAAACGAGGACAAGGCCAATCAAATACAGCGCTGTTGGAAATCTACGTACAGTGGTTCAAAATCCCAAATTTCCGGTCAAAACCCCTGAACATGTATTAATCCTGTTGCAAGTAAAATATCCGGAAATGTTTGGGGTCTCTAAATTCTAAAACGACCTTTGTTTTTTGAAATTCGAAATGACGGACACAAAATGGCGGACATAAAATGGCGGCCGACTGGCATACACAAATAGAGTATGGAATGAAAATCAACTTTTAGTCACGTTTTTGGGGTCGCTGAATTCGTAAGATATTTAATTTTTCAAAATTCGAAATGTCAGACACAGAATGGCGGCCAACTTGTATAAAAAAATAGAGAATGGAATGAAAATCAACTTTTATTTACGTTTTTGGGGCAATTCTTGGTAATTTAACAAGGAAATATGGTAACTTGTGATTAATACCCAAAATTAAATTTAAAAATTTCCATACGTTTCCGAAAATTCATAAAATTTTTTGGTATTTTTTCACCAGTTTCACAGGTAACTTATGATAACTGGAGATGAATAACCTGAAATAAATTTTAATATTTCAGGAAAATCATGAGAATTTTTGGTATAAAATTTGTACAGAATAATCGCGCACCTGATTTTCCAAGTTGATTACACTTAAATTAAGATATTGATCGAAGTTTGGTTAGAAAGATAAGTTTCTTTGTCTCTATATATTCAAAGAAAGACGAAGTGATCACCATTTATAAATAAAAAACGGTTTGTTCAAAACATTCGACAACAGGGTTAAGTTTCTCATAAATTTCTTCGTGCAAAAAAAAGGTTGAAAGTTCCCTCCTGATTCCCTGTTTTGCCCATGTGACGAGCCTTGCGCTATGCGCCGCCCAAACACGTGAAACGGTACGCCCCACGCCTCAAAGAAATCGTTTCCAAAAGGAGACGGGCAAGCTAGGGCAAAAAATCCCAACGCCACTTTATTGAGGATTCCTTTCCGTGTGCAACACAGTAAGAATCAAAGCGGCCTGATGTGGTCTGGATAACTAATCCCCTATTAAATTTTGGAATTTTTACTAAGTGAAATAGAAAAAGCAGCGCGTGCATCATTATTCTCACTTCAAACTAGTACAGAAATATTGTACATATCTCAACAATTAAAATCCATGAGGTCAGGAAGGGTCAACTTGCAACTGCCTCCTTTCGACACTTACATTTCACTCGGACGCGCAAGAATTTTCAGCTGCGTAACAAGTGTTCCGCGGGACGTTCGACTTTGAGCGTATTCCTTGTCGAAACTAATAAATATGAAATTCTGCTCTTTTGGATTTCTTGACAGAAATGCACCTTATACACGTACAGTGAATTTCATCTCGATCGGAAACTGCCGCTTTTCGAGGTTTTGACTGAAGATTCGGGATTTTGAACCACTGTGCTACGTCATGCTCATTTGAATACTTTTCCACATCCCTCCTTATTCGGCACAGATCCCTCAAAATACATTTTTAATCTCAGTTATATTTGGGAAACCCCCAGAATGAAATATGAAAAGGTATACTAAAGTTGCTCATATACTAAAATGCGCTCGTGGCCGAGACGGCCACGAAGGTGCAAGTTCGGGTGGAATGAGATCGGGGTCGCAGTGTAAGTTGCTGATGACGAAACACCGGGTTGGAAGACCTGAGAAAAATTTTTGCCGACAAAATAATAAATTTGACAAAAGGAAGGGGAAGAAATAAGCTGTATCATTCAGAACCATGTCAATCAAAAAAAAACTAATTATTGTTTTCTTAGAGAAAGATAGTGTGTTATGTTCTGCTCATACAGTGTTTGAGAAGCAAGAAAAGATACAGAAGAAAGCTGTGGATCAGCAGTAGACTGTCATAAATCAGAATTATTATGGACAAAACGACAACCCTTTCTCAAGAGAATCATACTTCATCGCAGGAGAACGAAGACGCAGAAGAGAAACAGAGGAGATTCATAAATCCAAATGAACGGACATCCTCTCTGCCAAGACCCCATTGATTCTTGGATCAGACATCCTTCTCATTGGCTTTTTACCTCTCTCGTTATTCATCAATGTGATATACGGCCGAGCACTCTCGCTACCGACACTTTTTTCACAAAAGTCTCCGGCGATTACAGATACGGATCGTTGAAAAATGGCGACCAAAAGTACTCGAGTTCCACTGTCAGAATTAATTTCCTCAATTAGTTTCATTCATCCGATTCCTTTATTTAATATCCTCATGCCTTTGGTATTGAAGGTCTAATCGAAATCTGTTAATTTATTTGACATTGAAAACTCCTCTGCTTATCAATTTTGGTATAAGAATGGAGGAGGGAAAAAAATTATGGAACAAGATTAAATTTTCAAAAAGGAAAATTTGGAATACTCAGCGTTATTCCATAAATATTGTCATTAAATAATTATATAGCTTTATATATGGCCCAATATATTTGTGTAGAACAGCTCAAAAGATTCAAAAGTAGTTGGAACAAGATTTGATCAATTTTGAATAGGGGGGATTCGATCTACATTTTATAAATAATTATCGGTCAGAAGGACATTAGGAAATTCTCGCGGGGAAGAAAATTAGTGGAAGTTGATAGAAATTAAAATTAAACGTAAATGTTTGCAGAACGACCTCAACGCGTGGACTCAGCCAGTCTGGTAGTTAAGAGAGGGGCTAGCGTGTTGAGACTGGCCGAGTTGATAGGGCAGATAATTTTGAAATTATGTTTTGCCCAATCAACTTGGTCCGTAATAACAATTTGTCCCCTCTCTTGTCTACTAGACTGGCTATGTCCATGCGCTAAAGTCGTTATGCAATCTGTACGCTCAATTAGATGATGAAAGAGAATCAGATGGCTATACAATACGTTCTAGAAATGAATAGAATGAGTTAGGCTCTTGAGAATGTACTATGACATAAATGAGCATGGCTTGTATAGACTTATTTTTCCAAATATTGCGTTGTTGTTTGTTTTTGTTTAAATTTGAAACCAAGTGATTCCTGCGCCTGAAAATCGGCACCGACTTGCATGCTGAATAGCGGTCATTCGCGTGCACTGTCATGGCGGCCTCAAGTATCCTTGACAATTGCAACGGGTAACGTCTATATTGACTCTGAACTGATGGTAATAAAAATTCCGTAACTGGACGTATCACCATGTTTGTATTATTGGAATAGACTTTAAAATGTCTAGGATTCATCAATTTCTGGAAAATTTTAAGGTATTTGTTCTCGAAATCATAAGACTCTTCTCTTAAATGATAATCTTTTCTCTATTCGGGAAGTTATTTCATGTTCTTCGTTTCAAATTTGATGAATTAAACATGAGAATGGGGTGATTTTCCACGAAAATATGTGTATATATTTTTCTGAATGAAATTGATGAACGACAATTTAAATTAGTATGAAACCCTCCGAATGGAAAGTCAAGATATATTCCATTTACAATAAAATATTTGAAGGTTCATCAAAAAAGGAAAATGAGTTATTACCAAAAGAGATAATATCCAACATAAGAGTTTAGTTTTGAGGCTGAATCGAGAAATTTTTCATTTTTTATTCAATAATTTGGTTGAAAATCCAGGTTTTTTGTTAGAAATTCTTCCCCTCGTCTGTTCTCAATTATTCTTCTCACACAAAAAATGAAAATACTTCGGCGAAAGGTAAATTTTATTCCTGTTGCAAATTCAACCATTCCGTATTATGTAGAAAATTGATGTTCTTTTGTTAAAATAATTTGGACACCCTGATACGTTGAAGCAGCGAGCCATAGAAACATGTCGGACTTAAGTCCCTAATCCTGTCGGATCCAACCTTCTATCGAAACGCGACAACTTTAGAGCTTACGCTGATATGTAGGAGGAGGATACAACTCGAACAGAGAACGTGTGAGCTCACGTACTTTATTTTTCGGGAAGGGACGTGTTTCTGAAGGGTTTGAAAGCTCGCTGAGAGGGTTTCAAGTATTGCTTCCGGAAATGATACATATCCAGTAATTCAAGTGCAGATGCCCTTAGTAGACTATCTAGTCATCCCAACACTTTGAGACGTATCTATTCGATTCAGGAAGTGAAGGGTACAAGACTTGAGGAGGCTCTCAAAGTATGCTGGTATCCAAAGTAATAACGAGTCGTCCATGTGATATGGTGACGACATAGCTGCCTTGCTTATTAAAAGGCTCAGGTGTCACTTTGGAGTTGACTCCGCCAAGGAGGCACGCCGATAAATAACCTTCACCCTTATCTCTTCGCCATACGAAGGGTGGCTCGAGATGTATAATGCTTCTGGAAACGTCGTCGCCAGTGGTACAAATCTGTACACTCCCTCCAGCACAATCGCTTTCCTGCTTCTGAACCATTTGCTGTCTGACCTAAAAGACGCATAAAGGGGGACTAAAAGATGTTTTTCCGCCAATACATTCACCATAAATCCGTCATAATAGAAATAGTTCTACACAGCACCATAAAGTTTCTGTATCGCACTATGAATTCTGTAGATATCATACGTGGAAAATAATTTTCCTCGCGATGCGTTATATAGTATGAGGAAAAACTACGGGAAAGTAATTTCAAACTCTAGCCTGATATTCAAAAGATCTCCTTAATGGATCGAGGAAATAATTTGTCTGAACTGAAAGGATAATATTTCTGTCTTTAGCAGAATTATAATAACTCATGCTTTGAAGTCATTTATTGAGCAGCCACATCAATGTTCAACACAAAATGTTTGAATTGAAAAGCAGAATTTTTTTGCCTTCAATAATTAGGTCTACGACTAACTATGAAAGAAAGATAAAGAAAGATGTGCATAAAGAAAGATGACATTAAGCAATGCGAAGATCGTAACCCACCTGTTTCTTAAAATTACATATTTTCATCCGATAAAATGTCTTATAGATCAAAATATGCACGGAGAATTTCAATAGTTACTATTTCCGTGATTTTTAAAAACCAAAACTATTCAAAATATACGTGAAGATTTGATTCGTATGAATTCTTCTAGTATCTACGCGTAGGTTTCTAGGGCGGAAGAAACAGAAGCAATGCACGCAAGTGAACATAACTGATTTTTATTCATGCAGAATTTCCATATTCTATGGAATAAGAAATCAATTATCAATGAGAATTCAAAAGAAAAAAACTGCTAGGTTATGTTGACAATGACTTTACATGGATATGTGGTTTATCATTCTTCGCAATATAGGACACGGCCTTTTTTAGCATCTGGCCTACGACCATATGGTTTTGAAGGGAATATAGGCTAATGATGACTTAGAACTAATACATCAAGTACACCAGGTTTTATTGGAATAATGCGTGATCTATTTTTGAGAATATCATCGATGATCTAAGCGAAGCGTTATGAAGTAATCAATGCCATAAAAAAATTACTTTCGAAAATTGTCCGGGCTGTGACTTCATGCAACTGGATGCAATCAATCAGTCTTTTTTCTGGAATGTTTTGTTGCTGGTTCTTTCTCAACATTCATTATTTATTGCCCGAAGCGAGATGCTCTCGTGACTGTAAATTATCACAAATGTGGGATAACAACGACAAGTAGATGTGAACGATTCCAAGTGAACGCTAACGATCCCAAACTGAATTCCGTTGGTTGATTGCAAGTGGAAATTATTCGTACAAAAATCTGTTCAGTTCAAGATTTACCATATGTAAATCTAAATGCATCCGAGTTCAACAATTTCCATCCAAATGTTTATAAGTTCATTTCATTTGGATGATCATGTTTTGAAAAAAACTAGTTGCAAGTGTCAAGTATTTAAAAATTGATGACTCCTGACTTCGAATTTTTATAGGATAAAGAATCAGAAGTTGAAAAAGTTTGGAACTCCGCAATATTGTGCGAATTTAGTTGAAAAGTTGCAAGTCTAAATGAAGAAAGGAGATAAATACGCGAGGTTCCCCAGAATTTTGGATTTATACTTAGTGTTGAACAAAAGGTTCATGGGATTCAGCTAAACTAAATTGACCACTACTCTCCACTAATCCCCCTATGCCTATATTATTCCTGGTTGGATGAAAATACCTCGTACTTCGTTGCAAACTTCACAAGTGACTTAACTTTATTATATAAATAAAATGCAGACAAGTATTTTCGATTAGTCAAGGTCATTCTAGATTCAAGAATATGTGTGTAGTTTGGATTCACATACAATATGAGTCAATTGGTATTAGATTACATTCGATTTTCACTCCATGCGTATCCTTTCCGGTCGGTAGAGCATAAGACTCTTAATCTCAGGCAGGTGGGTTCATGCCCCACGTTGGGCGCCATTGGTCACTTATCTCACGGTCGTAAAGCGTGGCTATAGGTTTATTCTACAGCGGTTCATATGGGGGATTGTGCCGTTTTCCTGAATGACAGTTGTTCCCAGGAGGCTCCTTCTTTGGTTGTTTACCTAATGTTTTATTTTATGTATTTCCTCTTGTACTAAAAGATCGTCAGATATTTCACCATCCAAATTGCATTCTCTTTAAGATACCCAAATATCCCAACTTCCATGATAAGCCTCCAAGCAATGCCTAACGTATTCAATCCTGTAGGTTTCTTCAAGCTCTAATATCCCTACCGAACGTTTTCGTATTATTATCATGATGCTCATTATTATTATTATCATAATTATTTCATTATTTGATATGATGCTCAGCTAGTGATGATTGCGTGAAATGCTTTACCTTGACTTCACTCTCATGTTCCATTATACGTAGCCTCACTCTCCTCCCGGTTATTCCAACATGAACTTTGCCACAAGAGCAATGTATTTTATGTTCTTCTGAATCACTGAATGGTGCCTTTTTCCTAAAGATTTGCTTGGAAATTGTCGTATTTCACCAGGTGATTCAAATATGATTCAGATGTTTCGCTTGTTGACATTTCTCCTTTTTCGTTCTGTGATACCATGGAAGTGAGGTAGGACGGTGGTCGCTATTCTCTCCCTTCCTTCAGTTGGTTGTGTTGACTGGTTTATTCTAGTGTATTTTCTGATTGCTCTATCAATTTTTTTTTCGTGTAATTGTTTCACACAGGATTTGTTTGGAGTTTATATTTCCTTTCGTAAGTTATTTTTATCTGTTATAAAGACAGGTCTGTAAACAAGGAAGTTGATGATTGACTGATTTTGAGAAGGTTGATGGTGAGAGAAGGCATGAAGGTATCTGTTTTTATGAGTGGGTTTCCTGTGAACTTCATGTCCTCATGTGCTGTCAGATCTTTTGTGAACTTGAACATCCAAGAAAGACTATTTTTCACTGTTCAATTTCCATGTTGAACTGGATATTAACATGTAAGTGGTTGATGGAATGGGAAAACTCGTGGTTTTCATCCAGTTTATGTCTTCAGATAACAAGGGTGTCGTCAACGTTATGACAACAGAATTATGGTGTAAGCTTGAATTAGCTGAAGATTTTATTTTTCCGATGATTTATAAAGATGTTGGCTATTACAGGTAAAAATGAGGATCTGATTGCTGCTCCTGAGGTTTATTCTCAGATTTGGTGATTGGAACGAAAGTAGTTTCAGGTCAGTCCAGAAGATGCGAAATTCAACCTTTGTGGAAAGTCAACAAAATTTGTGATTGTGTATACAATCAAAACTCAAAACACCTCCCTCTCTCATGATAAATCATCGATAAAGCATCAAATCCACCATTAAATGTTTTTAAATATTACAAATGATTTTCAAAGACGCTTTCAGAATAGAATATAGAAAAATTACGAATATTTTATTTGAATAATTTTTTCTGGAATGGATAAAATCCTCATCACGACGATTGATTTGCTCACTGAAATTGTAATCCAGTTCAAAATAAATTTTTAGATTTAATAAAGGAAACTGCTACGGGCGCCTAGACCTTGTAGTATTGAGTAATGCCGCAAGGATTCTGCTCGACCCTCTGTGGCAGCCAGGCCTGCACGCATATAAGAAAAAGGAAGATATAGAGTCGTTGCGAGTGCTCGCATGAGAGTGGAAGCGGATCAGTCAGTCAATAAAGAAGCTGTGGGTGGTGGAGGAAGCCTTCTACTGTTTTTCATTTTTCCTTCTCGCGCTCGCCCCTTCCTTTTTCATGAGCCGTTGAAATCTTCAAAAAGATTACATCCTTGTTTTTCCTCCGTATCGCGCATGCGCACTTACATCCCAAAAGATGCAATTCACATAAAAAAGGAATGAGGAGTGATTGTGGTAAAATTCTGGAGTCATCCTAGGATGAGGAAAGAAATGGAGATCGAGGTGGAAAAAATGATAGATCGCTTCAATACCATTACCATGCGTTATGCGTGCGTAAGGCATGGTGAGTGTTATAGATAGTTATGAGGTAGATGTGTTAGTGTTTTAGCAGCTGAAGAAGTTCAATGGTTTAAAATAATGCATACAAAAAGCAGAAGAATCGCAAAGCCATATGTGTGTTATTATCCATACGCACACCTCAAAATACGTTTCAGGAACGTTCCAAGAATGTTATGAATCCAGGTAAAAGGTTCCAAAAACCTGATATGTTTCAAAAACGTCTCGAATGTTTTTGGGACAAGATGTCCCATTTCTCTATTTGAAATGAGTTAAAGCACAAAATTTTAAAGTAGCATCAATTATGCTCAATCCGTCACGATGTGTTTAAGATGAATACAAACATTCCAAATCATCCCTTACATTTTTTTAGTAATATAGGTCAATTCAAGTCCAAAAATATTCTTTCTAACGCCTTCTCATACACGAACTGCACAATTTGTAGCTTTTTGATCAACTTCGTTATATTCTTTCAAAGAGCTGCATTTCAACCTCTAATTTCTTAATGAGAATATAACATAAATTTCTAAAGATTCGCAGGGATATACATGAAACATCACTTTTCCGCAGTAGAGTATCAACCTAGGAAAGGAATAATGATAAATTTGAATTGCTGAACCTTTGTTGAAATTCAAAATTGAGCATGAAAAATGCCTTTGACGTCACGTGACATCCGAGAGGTAAGAGGAAAGGTCGAGCATATCGAAAGAATATTCATGGTTATGCGGCAAAGTCGACTACCTTCCTCTAATGCAACTCGTTTATCGACTTCTTCCAGTCGAGCTACCTTTAGAAAATTTCGGAGAAGGCCTTGGAACGTACGTGTTTGCAGGTGAACCGGAAACTGCCGGATCGATATCGGCGTTCGTACCGGCCCTGCGGCATTGCATGGACGGATAGTTATGAGCTGCAACATCATACCTGTGTATGTGGACTCCTATTAATCCAGCTTTTAAATCCATGTGGGCCAAATGATTACAAATTTATACTACTTATTATATAATACTACTTTTGCGACAGAAATTTGCTTGTATGTTCGTAGTAGGAATTAAAATCTCTGGAATATGAAGTTCAGAACGTCACAATGAGTCTTTGTAAAGAGCACAGTCGAAATCTTGATTTTGAGTTGGAATTTATCTGCAACAAAAATTTCTACCACAATCCAACTTCACCTACTTAAGCATTACTCCCAACGGAATTTCACATCCTTTTCTCTCAGTTAGCTTATATTAACTTACTTCAATTAGCATTTTCTGGAACAGATGTTTTGTCGTTTATGTTTCCTCTATACTCCAGCCGATAATTCATGCTTTGAATTTTCAGCTTCTGTAATTAATAAATCACTCTAATTACTGAAGCTGCATTCGATAGGTATAAAATTTTCTCTTCCTGTAATGTCCAGTGGATTCCTTGTTCTGGTTCCCCCGAAAATAGGAAGGACGAAATTTCGAACAAATATTGAAACTGATTCATCTATTCCCAAGATGGAATTCTCAATCATTTATTCATTTTATTATGATGACAAGAAAGCAGTGATTGGTATTAAATCAGTCTCAAAATCATTGCGTGTTTTTTGCCGGCAGAAAAAAAATTATTTCATTTTTAATCTTAATTTTTCAATCGACAAGCTTTGCTTGAAATGCAGCATACATCTCTTGATCTTTTCATATCCACGCATCTTTTCATACAAGAACTTGTGTTTCTACGGCTCTTTATATTTCTCCTCTTGAAGGTCTCATTTACACATTCTATCCATCCCTTTTTTGGTCTGCCTATGGGTATGCTACCAAGCAGCCTACCTAGATACACTTGCTTTGTTAATCGTTCTTCATATATTACTTCAACGTGAGCGAACCATTTCAGAAAATTTCGTTCACTCTTGTCGAAGAGCGTTCCTTCTCCGCCACATTATTTGAGGATCCGCTCATTACTCACTTTGTCCGTTAGGGTTTCTCCGCACATATAACGCATAAATTGTATACCAGTCGCGTTGAGTTTACCCATGTCCTTTTATTGATACGTCCAGGTCTCGCTACTGCACAGCACAGTTAGTGCTAGCACAAAATTATAAATAGCAATCTAAGCTTTATTTGTTACATTTTCACTTTTAGTAAAACCCTCACACTGACAATAATCGTTATTCCCTCATTTATACGTCTAGAAATCTCTGCATCTATTTCCTCGTCAGAAGTAAATAAACTTCCATGTTACACTAAATCATCAACTTGTTCTCACTTTTCTCCACTTAGAGCAATATTGCATTTTGTTTTTGCAACCATTTTTTCGAACACAATGTTTTCTGTTTCATTCACGTTTATGTTGAGACCCATGCTCTTTATGCTGGTATCCAGTATGCTCAACATCCTCTGCAAATCCTCGATTGATTCTGCCGTAACGATCTTGTCATCTGCAAACTTAAGGCCACGAACTTTCACTGCCCCAAGATCAACACCTTCTCGTCAAAGAGAGCCATTCCCAGACATTTGTCCATGTATATATTAAACATCGAAGAAAACGTATGCGTCCTCGCCTAACGCCCTGCCTAATATCAAGCTAATCGCTCAGTTGTCCATTTACTCTCACACTTCTCTTGCTACCATTATAATATATTGCTTGTATTGATTTCAGAAGCCATCCAGTCACTCCATATTCATTTAGTTCCTCCCAAACTTGAGCTCTATTTACCCTAAGGAAGCTTTTTCCAGATCAACAAATGTACAAGAAACTTTTCAGTTTACTCATAGAATTTTTTCTTTGATCTGTCTCAAGCTAAATATCTGATCTGCACATGATCTCCCTGCTATAGATCCGCATTGAACTTCCCACATATTCTCCTTTGTTACACCCATGACTTTATTGATAAGTATTTTGGTAAATATTTTTCCCATAGTACTTAGGAGGCTAATCGCTCTATAATTATGACGGTGGCCTAGACCAACATGCCTGTTGTAGATTGGGACAATAATCGACTTTCTCCAATCGCTCAGAACTTCGTTATTCACAGCACAAATGTCCATAAATTCACACAATAAACAAAAATCAAATAGTTAGCTGTTTGGTTTATTTACACTATCAAGTACTAGCAACATTACAAGGGAGCTAAACTGCGCAAGAGAAATCGCACTGCCAATTAATAATAATATTCAAGTATGAAACAAGATTGCAACAATTACAATTTTGAATTATACACCCTTAACAATCCGGAAAGAAAAAGAATCACTGAAAAAGCATCGACTTTGGAACGTTCATCATGCAACTTTCATGATATTCCTAATATATGATACGTATTTAATGTATCTAAACAATCATTTTAGGGCATGAAAATATGTAGAACTAATCAGCTGAAGAAGAAAGTTAGCGAACTTTAGTATATCGTGGAATATTAGTTTCCAATTAATATTTTTATTTCGTTCCACAATTTTGAGATTTGAAGCAGATGCAAAAGAGATCCAAATATCATAAATTGAACATGATTTTCATTTGAAATTAGTTTATGAATTTCAATATAATAAAATTAATTTAGCTTCCAATTCCTAAGCGTCCTTGCAAAAAAAAAATACAATTATTAAGCATTGGAGCTCAAATTTTATATTTCCTGACGTTTTGAATACGAAATGATTCAGAATTTTCAAATCCTGAAGTAAATATTAAAATGATTCTATTTGCCATTTCTTCATTTAAACCTTTAGAATTCCTAATTAGGATAGTTATAATGCTCATCTAGAAATGATGAAATTCTAAATACTTTGAATATGAAATTTTCCTCTTTCAAGCTTTGAATTTAAAATTGTTTGATTCCAAATATTTCATAAATTTTGCCTTTTTCTCATTTTTGAGCTCATCACTCCAAAATGTTCACTTCCTAATGTCTGTATCGAAAAAAGAAATAATTTAACTTACTTTCTATTCAAAATTGTAATATTTTGAAAATCCTAATCTGGATATATCAAACATTGAATCGTAATATGAAATTATTCATGTTTTGAAGCATTCACTTTGAAATCGTTGGACTAAAACTTTGAAATGTAGATTCTTTCAAAATGTTCAAATTCAAAGATCAATGAAGAAATGTCTATTTTTGATATACATAAAATTCGAACCTATTCAATTTTAAAAGAAGAGACTTTGAAATATAATTTCCTCCTGTTAAAATTTGAACTAGACATTGTATGATTCCAAACATTTAATAAATTTCAAATAATTCCGATATTGAGGGCTGTGCATTTGGATTCGTTTCATTTCGAACACTTACGGAGTCCAACTGTTTTTTTCATGCTTTTGAAATGATAGCAGTTGAAATCCTTTGCAATTGATCTATCAACACAATTTTAATTTAAAGGTATTCATTCCTAAATGTTTTCCGTCCAAAATTATTACAATTCAAATTCTCTTAATTTCGGATTGTCATTTTTTTAAACTATAATATGGCAATATTGAATATTAAAAATTCCAATTCGAAATTAATGAAAACTTCAGATTTTCACGGTTCATTCCGAATTTTGAAATTTTGACAATTTTTTATTCCGATTCCCCCAATTTCAAACTATTACAATGTTGATTTTATGGGCATATTTCTTAACTTTAAACGCTTCGAGCTGAAAATGGGTTTCTTTGAAAATTTCATAAATTCGGAATGATTCGAAACCACTTAATTCGAAAGTCTTATTTCAAGAATTGTGATCTAAAATTATTCGATTGTTAACGTTTTGGATCAGGGATCATATAATTTTATTCACTATCATTTTGGAACCAAACTCTTTCCGAAAATGTTTTGTTTCGAAGCCTCCTAGTTTTGAAACCTTTAAACTCTGGACATTACAATTCAGGAAGCATTCTCAGCTGGTTTATTTGAAAGCTATTCAATTCAAAATTATGAAACTTCAAATCATTATGATTAGAAAGGCCAAATTTTGGAATTTCGGCTTGATACACGAATTCCCAATTTTTCCACTTGAAATAATTCCCGTCAAGGAAACATGGACATAAAAATAATATAATTCCAGCAATCCCCCGAGATCTTAAAATGCAAAACAGTTTATGTTGAAAAATTTCCAAATTCCGCATTTAATTTCTCAATTCGTGGAACAAACGCTTCGCTCGCAAGTTTGAGTGTGCCTAGGGCACGCGTCTTTCGAATCTCGCGCTACGCGCTCGGCTACTTTAGTGCTTAATTTAGTTTACAGTGTAATGCATGCAAAGAGTTGGAAAAATTTCGAAACTGTTGAGAAGCTCTACTTCTACGGATATTATTGAATTTTCTTTCTTTTTTATTAACATTTAAGGAAAAATCTGCCCGCTGCGCGAGCACATTCTCATGGCGCGTTGCGCGCGCGGCTCGCAGGTTTAAGCGCGCCTAGGGCGCACGTCATTCGGATCTCGCGCTTCGCGCTCGATAATGTATTTACCTCGCGCTACGAGCTCGTTTTGTTTTACACCTCGCACCTCGCGCTCGGCTTCATACGTGTTTAATTCAGTTTACAGTGTACAATGCATACACAGAATTACAAATATTGCAAAACTGCTGGAAACCTTCACTTCTATGAAGATTTTTTTTTCTTTTTTGATATTCTTACATTGAGTTTACTTAAGGCTCTACTGGCCTTAAGGAACACATCCTCATTACAACACTCGACACTGATATTCACATCTCGCATAGTTTGGCTCGCAAATTTAATTTTTCATTGTTTAAAAAGCGTTGTCACGATCAAAAGAAAAAAAAATATACGCCGTATTAAGAAAAATTCCATGTTAAACTTGTGGAACTTTTTAGGATGAACAATTTTTCTATAAATTATCTCTTCTTGTCTCTTATTCTTTGGCTTGAATATGGAATTTTTTCTTGCAAGTGTGTTATCACGATGGAAACGAAAACTGTTCGTCCTATCGAAAAATATTCAACAATGGATTTGTAGACTTTTTGAGGTAAACAATTTTTTTCCCCTTTATTATTGTCATATCTCGTATAGATTTGCTCAAAAATGGAACTTTCCATTTTTGGTAACATTTTTCTCGATTTAAACAAAAACTATGCATCTGATGAAAAAATGGTGTATATAAAATTTATAG
>WSXT02247738.1:0-15244 GCA_011762715.2 Neuroterus valhalla | reverse complement strand
TCCGCATAGAACCAGATTTAAAACCAGACACAAATACCGTATAAGAATCTGGATAGATGCGAAGAAATTTCGAATGCAATCCGTCTCTATCGGATCCTATCTGGCATTTTTAGCAGGGCTGCTATTTTAAAAACAATTCTTTCCGAATTAGGTATATGTATAACATATTGAAGGCGTCATACCTGCATTTCTAGATAAATTTTCAGAATCCTACAAGGAATCAATATTGAAATCTTTTAAATTGCACTATTTTTTAATACTGAAACTTCCAACTTTAAATAATTTCTCAACTATTATAAGGTTTAAAAAGAAAAATGTCCAAATTGTATTCGATTACTCTCAAAATATTGCATTTTCAAGAATTTAAGTGAAGAAAATTTTAACTATCAAGTTTTATACCTGTAAAACTAAACTGAACCAAACTAAAACTAGGAACCAAAGAAATTTCCCGCCAGTAAATGAATTCACTGTCATTTCAGATTTCAATGCAACGAATGCCTTATCCAGCCCAATTTGAAGAACGATTTGATAATGATGTAGTGATGAAAGCCATGTATCCAGTTGTGGCAATCCTGGCATTTTTAATACCACTTTGTATCGAAACTACATATCCAGCAAATGAAAAATCCTTAGGATTATATGTATGTTATTCTTCAAATAATAATTTCTACCAATTTTTTTCGATTATTTTCCGTACTTTATGAAAGCTGACTTCAATTTCTTTTCAGATCCTAATGTCGATAAATGGCGTTAAAAATTACCAAAATCTATTAAGCTGGTTAATAAGTGGTTTATTATTTAGTGTGTTATACATCATACCCCGTATTGTATTATTGAAGATCTCTTTCTCACCAGAAAATAAACCATACCTGAGTTTTAGTGATGTGTATTTAGTAGCAACAATGCATTTTTTGCATATTGTCCATCTTTTAGCTTTCGGATTCCACATAAGTGTATACTTTTCGAGATGTAAGCGAATTATTAAGATCAATAGATGAATGATTAATTTAAAAATTAAAAAGTTATAATCTTTCAGCTATCTTTAGATCATTTGGAATTCAATTTTTATACATTGGATCCTTCATATGGCAAATATATTATACAGTTCAATTAAAAAAATACATTTTGGTACCATACTTGGGAATATTTTTCCCCAATATTCTCTTGTATAGAATATATGAGGAAATCGATATAAAGGAAAAAAACTGTAAGTGCATGAAATTTGAAGAATGTGACAAATACTTGAAGAAATTGATAAATAAAATACTTTCTCAGCCGTAGGAGTCGGATGGCATAATTTATTCTTAGAGGGAGATCTGAACTATAAATCGGCAGGAAGTTTAGGAGCTATATTAATATTTTCAGTTTTGGGTAGTTTGATCCATTTTTTACTGGCTCTCTACACTTCTGCCCTGTTCCCTGGAAAATACGGAGTTCGAAAGCATCCGCTTTACTTTTTGAGAGTAAATCTTCTCCACATTTTTTGGAACTGCATCTATAGAAAAAAAATTATATCATAATTTCTTGAATTTTAGTTCTGGAAGTCAAAATATGATTTCTCAGAGGAGGAGTTATATGTTTGTTGTTTCAACGAAATGGAGGGAGAACCTTTTGAACCGATTCCAAAAGATGGTTTCACTCCTGGAATTCAGATACGCAATTTGAAAAAATCGTATACCACTAATTTCTTCAAATGTGCAGTAAGTATTGCAAAGGTGATTTTAATTAGGATATGTGGGGTTACAACTAACGATAATTGAATATTTGCAGAAACAACATGCCCTTTGTGGGGTTTCTATCGATTTTTATAAAGGCGAGATAACAACTTTGCTTGGCCATAATGGGGCCGGGAAGACGACTATGTTATCTATTTTGACAGGTACGTTGGTGAAATATTCAGAAAATCATAATTGATACTTATACAATAACTGAAAAGAATATTTGCATACCAAGGTCTCTTGAGTCCTACAAAAGGAATGGTTCTGGTTAATGGAAAAAATATCAATGATGAGATGGACGAGATTGTGACTGATTTGGGTCTTTGCCTCCAAGAAGATATTTTGTTCCCGAATTTGAATGTACTTGAACAAATAGAGTTTTTCGCCCTCGTAAGTGATGGTAGTTTTCTGGAAATCGAATGACATGTTTCAGGTTTCACAAATTTTGACAATTCAGTAGATTTATAAACAAAATTATTCTCTTTCAGTTGAAGAATAAAAGTAAAACGAGAGCTCAAGTAAGGAAGGATGTGAAAGAACTAATTGAACAACTGAAATTAACAGAAAAAGAGAACGTGTTACCTTCCAAACTTTCTGAAAGCCAAAAAAGAAAAGTTTGTCTCGCAATCGCGATTATTGGCGATGCCTCAGTAAGTTATTTATTCTTATTGAACTGTCGTGAAAATTTTTATGTAACAAAGTGATTTTCTTAGATTCTTATATTGGATGAACCAACAACTGGAATGGATCCTGAAAGTAGAAGAGTGGCATGGGATATTTTGTTGGTATGAAGATTTTTATTCCTCCTGAATTATCTTACATTCCCTTCAATTCCTTAAAATTTTTGAAAATAAATAGAAAAAATTTAATAAACATTCTTTTCTTTTGAATTCACTTGGAATGTCTTCTGAACTGGCTAACTTCAATTCTTCGAGATATTCTGAATTCTTTGAAATATTTTGGATTTTCTTAGATTTTCAATGAAGAAAAATGTGAAAATAAGTAAATTGAATATCTTCGAACTGTATTTGAGTGAATCTTAGCATTTAATATCACAATATCTTATGCATTTTTCTACATTCCATTTTTCAAGTTCACTTGGAATCTACGTGATTAGCATGAATTTTTTTTATTTACCATGAATTTACTTCAATTGTTTGTATTATTGGCAAGGAAAACATCCACCGCGGGCAAAAAAGCGCTGTTATATCAAAACAAACATGTCTGCCTAAGGGATTCGGCATGCATGTGATTAGCATTATTTGTGTAGGAATATCAGTAAATTACCCATAGATTTTATTTAATGATCATGATAATAATTCTTTTCAACAATCACGTAATAACTGTATAAAAAACAAACCAGGAAATACATCATCAACGCTGAAATGCAGAGAGCAAACTAGTATCTGTTGCTCAGTATCTTGAATCTTGAGTCGTTTTAATCATTCGGAACGTTTATCAAAAACAATGCTTTCTACAACAAGATTTTTCACTGCAACAGTACCACTGCCAAATTTTGGTACTTCATGGAAACTCAAATCAGTGTTGACATTTTTTTTTTTTTTTATAGTCACAATTGACAGCACAGCACACATTGCCTTTGCAAATATCGTTTCTCTTTCTATGATTTCAGGAGAATTCCATTTTCAAGATTTTATATTAACTTAATAAACTTCTTATATAGTTCTAACTGATTAATCTGACACAAAATTAATTATTATCGCGTTATTTGAGTGCAACACGCATGTAAACAATCCTACGTGTATCATATAGGCAGCCATGTTGGTTAGTTCGCTAGATGACCATCAGGTCTCGCATTGCAACTTCAAATTCCCATAGTGGGAACTTAAATTCACAGAAAACTTTTGTTGAAGTCTGACGAATTCACCATGACTTGCTTCAAATACCCTTGGCTTTTTTTAACCCACTTGAAATTGAATTTGCTTTGATTTATTTTAAATGACTTCAACTTTTTTTCGATACACTGTAGCCTGTGGAATTAACACTCATTCGAATTCGTTTGCATTTTTCAAACTCTATGAATTATATTCGAATGCCCTGAGAATCTTCTAAACCCACCTTGAATTCTTTCAGATGCCCTTCAATTCTTTTGAATCGTTTGATTATATTCTATGAATTATTATAAAACCCTTTGAGTCTTTTGATTCCACTTTGAATTCCTAAATTCAGACAAAGGTTCTTTAAAATTTGTATCGATCAGCCCCTCGGTAATTTAAATTTTACAAAAAACAAAATTTCAAAATGATCGAATTGATATTTCAGAAAATGAGGGGGGAAAAAACGATACTAATAAGCACACACAATATGGACGAAGCAGATGTTCTTGGAGACAGAACTGCCATCATTCATTTAGGACAATTGAGAAGCTATGGGACCCCAATGTTTTTAAAAAAATTCTATGGTAATTATAAGGAGAAGTTATAATTTTCTCGTTCTTTATTCGGTGGAGGCTCAAAAATGATATCAACAATCCTCCTGCATGAATTTTCATTTTGAACAACTTGTATTAGAAATTGTCTAATTTATTCGTGTAAAATTTTTACATTTTTCATTTCCCGACTTTTATTTACAGACTCAGTACTATATTAAGTGCATTTCTACAGGTCTTATATTAAAAATAATGAAATTTTGATATATTTCAATTTGAAACAATAATATTCAAAGTTTAAATTGAAACTTTCAAATTCGGAATTTTATGTTAGGTAAACGGTTCAAATTTAGAAATGTTCTACTATGTAAGCTTCAAATTGCACATCAGTTTTGAATGTTTGCAATTTTTTTAGGTTGTTAGTCTTGAATAATTTTTTCAATTCAATCCTCATTTTCTATTTATTAGGTCAAGGGAACATCGAAGTCACATTATCAACAGAAGATGCATGCGACGTTGAAAAAATAAAAAATCAGCTTGAAGGAAAAAGTCATCTAATTAATATAGATGGTACACGAATAGTTTTCAGCATTCCTTATTCGGATCCATTAGCAGATGATTTGGATAGGATTGAAGAGCGAAAAAAAGAACTCGGTGTGAATGGTATAAGCGTCTCGCTCATAAATTTAGAGCAAGTCTTTCTTAGGTATGTTTTGAGCATTTTATACAAATTAGGATTGATAAATTACGTTTCATTTTAACAAATAAATTCAAGGGCAACAATGGATGAAAATTACAAGACCGAAGTGGACAGGCCTATGGAACAAATAACGAAAGTGAAAGGTGTCAAACTTTCCATACAATCGGCAATGGCACTCTTTCTCAATAAATTTGCATTCATGCAGAAGAACATGTTTTTTTTCCTAATGGTACCAAAACATTTTTTCTTTTCTTTAAATCTAGATTCTGACAATTGCTCCGCAACTAATCTATCATTTAAAAATATTTGCAGTTCATCCTCCCTTTAGTTAGCATTCTCCTAATAGCTTTTAGTTTTTGTGATTTTGAGGATACGAGTGAATATCCGATGAGACTCGAAATGTACAGAGATCCAGAAGTTCTCTATACCTCAAATAATGAACATTATCGACAATTATACAAAGCTATTGTTGAAAATTCCAATGGCAAAGGCACAAATGTAGGAATTGTCAATATTTCGGAAGGTAAACTTTCTAATCCCCTATTTTATAGTCTACGATTTTTTGCTGAAATATATAATATTTTCAGCGATCCTCGACTTCGGGAGAAAAGACTTGGCAGCCTATCGAAATAATTTAGTAGCTGCTGCTTCTTTTGAAGTTGGCCAATTACAAGAAATAAAAGCGGATGCTCTTTATTCTGAGACGTTATTTTATAGCATTCCGATCAGTTTGAATCTTATTTCCAACACTATAATCAAAGCATTGGTTGGGAAGGATTATCAAATATATTTATCGAGTCAAATGCTGCCACCAATGTACCAATTCTTCCGATTTTCTACTACTGAGGCCCTCAATTACTTCAGAGTTATTTTGCTCATTGTATTTATATTTCCAACTTTTGCATTGAACGTTATTCAACCAATAAGAGAAGCCTCTTATGGAATAAAGCAACTCCAGAGGATGACTGGTGTCTCCAGTTTTTTATACTGGGGAACATTTTTCCTCTTTGATTTTCTTGTCTTCATAATCTCGATGATCCTTATGTTGATTGGATTCTATTGCATGGATATTGCTTTGGACCTGAGACTCTTTTATGGAACTGAAATCAGTAAGGCATTAAGATTATATCTTTGAATACAACTATTATCATAAATATTTATAATTCTTGTAATTGAATATGTTTTAGGTATCATGTTAGTTTTACTGACATTATTTGCTGTAAATACACTGCCATTCGTATATATATTTAGTTTTTTGGAGAGGAAAACGAGCACTGCGATAACTATTCTAGCCATTCTTCCCCTAGTAGTTGGTTGGTAATTTAAAAATTAAAATCTTAAAATTTGGAAGTAAGATGAAATAAATTGAACAGAAATTTAAAATCTCCCATTTCGACAATGCCTTTCAACTTACTAACCATGTTTTCAGATTTGTGTATAATGAATAATTTGGGCACAAAATACAAATAAAGATATTTATTTCAGTTGTAATTGAATCAGTTATTCGTTGGGCAATCCACTTTACATTAAGAGATCAACTGAGACTTTCAGAAGTTCTTCGAGCAGTCGAAAAAAGAGTTTTCATGTTGATGCCTTTTGTCAGCTTTTTTTATGGCCAAGTCAGCTTTTTTACAACCGCTGAAAAAAATGCTAAATGCCGACGAATGCCGAAATATTCTCTGGAATTGGACTGCAAAAATTTAGAAGTGTGTTGTGGTAAGAGCAATTTCTTCTTTTCCTAAACAATTATATTTATGGAAATTTGTATTCCGTTAAATAACATTTTCCAGCTCTCAACTGTACTAATGGAAAATGCGAAAAGTCTTTGGAGTACTTTGGAAACTTTAAAGAAGACGGAAATCTAGAAGAAAGCCTACTATTCTTGTGTCTGACTCCCTTTTTGTATTTTACAATACTCGGAATATTGGAACATAAGATTATACCACGGTTCCTTTCGAAATATCAAAAGAAAAACCCTGATAAGAATCGGGAAATGGACGAGCTGGTGAAGAATGAAAAAACCTTTGTTTCTTCTCAGATCAGTGAGATAAAAAAGCAAGGTCGAATAAATAATGTTCAAAGAATTTTTAGCAGAAATTTCGCAAAGGGAGGGGGCCCAAATGTTGGAACTAAAAGAATTTTTTTTCAAGTCATAAGTAAAACATGAACCAGCTAGAACTTTTTGAATTTTCAAGTCTTCATAATCATAAAGTTAAAGGTTTTTAATAAAATTTTAGTTTTTGTTTTTTCTAGCTGATGGAATTCAAATGCAAAACGGTGGATACTCTGCTGTGAATACTGTTTTTGATAGTAACTCTATCTTTGTGATCTACGAATTAAGTAAATACTATGGAAATTACCCTGGAGTTAAGGAAATAAGCTTCAGTGTTAGAAAAAGCGAATGTTTCGGATTGCTTGGTGTGAATGGAGCAGGAAAAAGTACGACTTTCCGAATGCTCACTGGAGAAGAATTCCCTAATAGTGGAGTCATGTATTTAAATGGTAAAGAAATTGCTGTCAACAGAAAAGAGGTACATATCTTTAATTCCACTTCATAACGTAAAGAATATTCTGATTACTCAGGAATGCAACATTATTTTCAAACCAAAAGCTTTTATTTTAGTTTCTGGCTCAGATTGGATATTGTCCTCAAAATTCAGCCTTGATTAAATCACTGAATGCTAGGGACCATCTGAAACTATTCGCTTGTCTTCGTGGAGTTCCAAAGAGTCAAGTTTCTTCTGAAGTTGAAAAATGGATCAGTAGATTAAGTAAATATTTTTTTCAATATAAAACTGTACACTTCTTATAATTCATTCTCAATTACAAAATTGTATTTTTCTTTTCTTTTAGAATTAAATCTTTGTGCAGCTCAACAAAGTGGAACCTACAGTGGAGGAACTCAACGCCGATTAAGTATTGCAATTGCATTAATTGGAAATCCTAATTTAGTATTATTAGATGAGCCGACAACGGGTGTGGATCCTGCGGCTCGAAGATCCTTATGGAATGTGATTAAATCTTGTCAGTTAGCAGGACAATCCATCATTTTTACGACTCACAGGTTGACATTGGACTATCAATTGAATAATAAATTGTTAATTACCTTATCAATAATTCACTGACATTTTCCAGCATGGAAGAATGCGAGGCTCTTTGCAATCGACTTGCAATTATGGTAAAAGGAGAGTTGGTCTGCATTGGCCCAAGTCAACAATTGAAGCAAAAAATTGGAGCGGGTTACGATATAAATTTAAAAATGAATCCAAAGAGGTCCAATATTGATGTCGAAAATATCAAGAAAGATATGCACGAAGCTCTTGAATGTCAACTTCGTGACGAACACGTGGTAAGTAATGGAACAGAAGTATACAAAACTATTTAATTTTTATCATTTATAAGAATTTGAAAATATCAAGATTACTACCATACTGGGAAATCAAAAATTGATCACGATTTCCTGCCTCGATCCGGATTCTTTTTATTATTCAGAACCATCAATTCGAGAGTTTTTAACTGCTTATTTAATGGTAACCATGTGGTTGATCATTAGTTTATGAAACGGTTCTCTATTTACAAAATCGCATCTTTTATATCAATTCCTCATTGATCTTAAAATTATTGAAAAATATTCCGCATGGAATTATTTTCTCATAAATTAGAATTCTCACTAATTGTTAGACTTTCAAACAAATGGTTTCATTTAGGGTTTTTCGTATTCTTTCATACTGCTCATTGCGTTTCCAAAAATGCGAAGTTTTTAAGTGTCTAATTTTAAAGGCTTGATATTTTTCATCAATAAATTTCGTACGCTTCTATACTTAAGTGCAATAATTTCAATATATAAATTGACATAAATTGCAATAGGGCTTTGGAAATTCATTTTTAAAAAGCCTCTACAAATTTGAGGAACTACAAATTAGATAACAATTATTTTGAAGGCATGATATTTTTTAATGGCATGATATTTTTAATAAATATATTTTCGCAGGACTACTTATCGTACCATGTCATAAACTCGAAAACGAAGTGGAAAACCATGTACGGTGTCATGAAACATTTGAAAGAGAATTACACCTGTATCGAAGATTTTTCTATTTTATCAGCTACATTAGAACAATTCTTCTTGCAATTTGCTAGATTAAACTGAATTAAAAATAACTTGAGAGCATTGCTTTAATTTATTTATGAAGTTGAGGAAGATCAATTGGAATTCTTCCAGAACTCAAAATGTTTTCACTGAATATTAAACGAAAGACTGAATCGTATTACATGAATGTAAATCGCAATACTACAATTTTCATATCTTCTTTTAGATGGAACCTAAAGTATTGATTCAAGAATTTTTAATATACTTTAGCAGACACTACACAAATTGTATACTCTTCAACAATTACAACTTATTTGGTAAAAAATATATTTTTTAAGTCTTTCATACAGGATCAGTTTCAATTATTTGCATCAAACTCCTTCTCAGGTCAGGGTATCAATCATTTAATCAAGAATGTTCCACTAAAATTACGAGTTTAAAACTCACGAAACCTGATATCAATCGAATGACTATTTTATTGGATTTACTAGTATCAAATGGAAATTCATGTTTAAAGACTCAAACAAATTTATTGTAAAAATCACGATATACTTTTCACTTTTCCAATAAACTCGATTGTCATACTTTAGACTTACAATTAGCTAACGTAAGCATTCAAGCAAATTTGCGTCTCGGAACATTCAATCAACTCTGTCATCTCATATATAAATTATGGACAGTCTAGCATCCGGTGATCAAACGACATATATATTTAAATATATTATAACACAATATTACAAAAACAACAAGCGCTTAGACAGCGGTAGTCAATTGACTCGATCACAGAAAATTTTTGGCGACAAATACAGCAGTAGACGCAATAAAAAGAATCACCTCAACTATTCCTAAAATCTTTGTACGAAGTGCAGCCATTGATCCCTCATTGACGAGGATATATTACGGTAAAAAAGGTAATTTATCAAACTAACTGATATGAGCACAAACGACATACTTCAATTCATTCGCAGATCGTCTATCGCCAAAAAAATCCTATACAATAATTATAGCCTTACATATGAAACATAAGTTAACAATACTTAGGTGTACTAACAGTTATCTTACAGTGTCTTAAATCTTATTGCGAGGGCGATATGTGAAAATTAGCTAGATTGGTAAATACGGTACAAGCATTTTACTGTATATTGTCTAGCGATTGACTTTGCAGCTGATATTGTGCGTTTTCGTTATTTTCTTCTTTTTCCTTTTCGTTATTCTCTCCATTTTTGTTTTCATTATTCTCTTCTTCTCTGTTTTCGTTATTCTCCTTCGCTTTACTTTCCTGAGGTAGCTCAGCCTTTGTGGCCAGGTGTAACGCATGTACCCATCTAAAGTATTAATGAATCAATTATACTCCCTACAAACTTATTTGTATATTGCAAGCCAGTCAATGATAATCTTTTTTTCTTAAGAAAGTGGGAAAAGTGCAAGATGGACCCTAAAATGCAAGAAAAAAACTCCCGGTCATTTCACAGTTTGAAACGTTTTTTACTTCTTTACCGGCCATAAAGAACCTCAAGCATTTTAGGCTCACGAATCCAGAACTATCCCTCTAGAAGCTTTGGTTTTCAAAATATAATTTCATAAAAAAATTAGTAAACAATACTCATTTTTCAGGATTTACATTGGTCAGCTCATTCGAATTAATAGCTTTCATTTATCTGTGATTCAATTGATCCTGATGATACATATAATAATTATTCAGAGTAAATTTTAATGTAAGTTAATAAATGTTTGAAAGATAATTGACATGATAATCCTGTGTTTTGTTTTTTGTATTTTGTATAACACATTTTGATTTCGTATTTAACATTGCAATTTTCGTTTGAAACATTTATTTCCTAATTCAAATTAAAAATGTAAATACTACAAATAATTAAATAAATAATAATTTAAAAGAAAATACACAACTTTCCAAAAGAAAGATAATAAAGAGTTGAAACAGAGTTTTAATTCGAAAAAATTATTGAACAATCATTAAAAATTATAATTTTATTAGAGATCCAGGTATATAGCACTGGTGCAGAATGGCAGAGCCCTAATTCAGGAATCCTGCTTGTACCGGGAAAGAATAAGTGACTTAGGAGAGTATCGCTGCATGTATAAGAGGCTACACGAAGAAGCTTCAATGTCATAATAGCCTTTAAGGGTTCATATTTGATCTTGTCACCTAAAGTCTGCTCCAAGGACCTTAATTTTATCAAGTAACTCCTACCATATAGTGCAGGGAAAGCCCAAACAACAATTATAGGGGAAGATATTTATTGGATTACCAAGCAGCCACTGAGCTAAAGATCCTAAACCGAGGTAGAACTCTCACATTCCAGGAAATGAGAAACAAGAGTTAGTTTCTTCATCTGACCCTATGCTCGGGAGAACTGAGGAGCAAGATGGTAGGCTGAAGAGACTCCGATGAGAAGTTTCTCTTGGACCAAAAATATATTTTGTTTCAGATAACCCTAAGGAAACCCGTGATTTCGGATATCAGGAATCCAAGGACTTGTACAAGAAGGAACTCTAAGGTAGGTCCGTAGAATGAAACACAATTTATGGTATCACAGACGGACTAGAGCACGCCGTGGAGTTTCTGTGGAGGGCTCTGATCACATCTTATGAGAACAATTGTCCTAAAAGAACAATCAAAACTAAAAAGAGGCGGAATGGTAGAACACTAGAACACCCTCCTCGAGGAGCTCTGAAAGAAGACTAGAGCGATGTGCCATAGGGCGAACAAAACTACACTACCTTCAAATGGTAACAGCTACAAGATGGCACTGAATAAATGCAATAAAAACATTAGAATGTATAAACAGGAAGACTGCGAGGCTCCATGAGATCCTTGTAGAAGATCCAGAAGCTCGCCTCAAGCTCATAAGGCTATAAATTGTCGAGTTCGCCGAATACGAGGAAGGAACCGTGAGCCACATGATGGGAGCCTACTTCCCAGGTTTTCGGCGAACGCAAATCGACCGAGGGAAGAAATGTTGGGGCCAGCAGAGAAAAAGCCGACCGGCATTCCGCTACAAAGGTCGACCTCAAACATTTTTGTGTCCGAAGCTTATTTTTGGCGCAATAAAGGTTACAAGTTGTACGTACGTGTGTGCGTGTGTGGCGTAGACAGAGTGACGGCATTGGTCCGTCGAGCGCAGTCGAGCGGTCGTTGGTTGAATGCGTGGTTACGGCGCGCGCAAGCCACACAAGCTCACATGTACATACAATTTGGCACCTCTATTCTGCGAAAAATAAGCTTCGGATTCAAACATTTCTGTGGACTTTTTCGCTCTTTTTTGTGCACTACCCTCCCTTAAAGTTAGCTACAGTTCTCGCGAGACACCCTGTAGAGGGTGCGTATCGCTCTCAAGCACGTGTCATGAGCATTGAATAACGGTTGAGTGGTCTTCATTCCCAACCCTAGGAAGGATGGCTCCACTGCTGCTAAAGATTTGAAACCAATCAGTCTGTGGAGGCTGCACTCCATGCTGCTGTTACTAAATTGGAGCAGTAGCCAAAACAGGGTATCGTAGGAGCTTTATTAGATATAGAGGGTGCCTTTAGCAATACCCCTTCATAAGTTATCTGCCGGGGGCTGAGGAGCTAGTAAGCTGGATAGGAAGTATGCTGCATCGAAGGCGTTTTGAAATAAGATAGGGTAAAGATTGAGTTAGAGGAGTAGCGCTGCGGAGATGCCCACAGGGGGGTATTCTGTCACCCCACCCGCGGTGGATTGTAGTCGACGGCCTCCTATGAAGGCTAATTGAGGAGAGGAATTAGACCTAGGGATATGCGGATGACTTTATAACCCTAGCCAGAGGAGCTTATCTAGATCCATTGATAGCTCAAGGCTTCCGGTGAAGCCGGAAAAGACCAGCTTGGTCATTTTTGCAAGAAAGTACAAAGTACGATAGGTCGACGCTCCTGCATTCTGTGGTGGATATCCTGGATGGTAAACTGAATTGGGCGAAGCATCTAAAAGAGCAATGCAGAAGATTTGTCACGGCACTTTTAATGTGCAGATGAGGTTTTGGTCTGAAATGGGATCTAGGACCTGAAATTATCGCCTGGCTCTACCCGATAGCTCCGGATAGCATTTGGAGGCTCTGCGAAGAACCCCTACACGTTGCGATAACCACTGGGGTCCGTAGCAGGAATCCACGACACTGCAGGAAGGATGGGGACAATCTGTTCAGACAGCCAAGCGATAATAACTGCACAGGGAAAACCGGACATAACATCAGAGCTGGTCTGGAAATGCATGAAGGCATTAAACCAACTGGCAGATAGAAATGAAGTGACCCTTATATGGCGTGCTGGCCATACAGGGATCAGGGCTAACAAAAAAGCGGACCTTCTGGCAAAGAGCGGTGCAGCAAGTGGATACATAGGCCCGGAACCGATACTGGGACTAGCATCTTGTTTCATCGGGATAGCCACCAAAAACTGGATCCAAAAAGAGCACCAGGACTACCAAGAACAAACCCAGAGTTGCCGACAGGCAAAAGCCAGCCTGGGCTACACGTACAGGATGGACAGAGCCAGAGAATTCCTAAGTTTAGCCAAGACAGATCTTAGATTAGTGGTTCAAATCATCACAGGGCACAATGACTGGAACTATATTACGCGAAGATTGGAATTAAATCCCACAACAGAGTGAAGAAAATGCAGCAGAAATGACAAGATATCGCTGCATGTCCTATGCCAGTTCCCACCACTAACCAGGCTCAGGCAACAAACCCCTGGGATCATTCCATGGAAGCCGAGGAAATTGCAACACAAACGGTGATCAACATTTTGGGCTTCGTTAAGACGCCTATAGATATCCGCTAGCAGCGGACTGTTAAGGGTGCGGTAAACTGCACATCCAGAATTTATTTAATGGACACACTTAATTTACTGCACAGAATCAACAAAAAATGTTCTTCTAATGACTCAACGCACTGATACTTTGCAAAGTGATAACAATTGTGACGACTATTTTACAATGAATAAGTATACGGAACCAGCTAAATAGTACATTTTTATACGTGTGTGAGAGGTGATTATTTAGTGAATAAGACGATAACCGAAAAAACCATGTTAAAGTTGTCATGTTGAGGTTAGAGTGGCCTGCAATATATATATTTATACCACTCTGAACTCAAAATCTCAACTTTGACATGATTCTTTCGGCTATCGTGATATAAATTACTATTTGATACTGATTGTAATTTCCTATGATACTTTGTGAAATAACAACAATTGATGATTATTTAAACAATAGCTGATTGTTCAAACATTTTCAATAAAGAACAGGGAAGCTGTGCATTTGTTGGAATGATTAACCATGTTTATCAATATGCAAAATATCAGTGCGGAAAGAGAGTAGCAAAACATTTTTAGATGATTTGGTAAAAAACATTGAGCGTATTCATTGAAAAAAAATCCGAACTGTTTTTTCCTAATAGAAATTCTTTAAATTATTGACACCTCTTGTCAATTTGCAAAGCATAATAGCAAAGAGTTATTGGAACGATATTTTAAGTTGATCACGCTAACAAAAATTGAGGCCATTCATTGAAAAATTGTCAAACTGTGAATTTCTTCCAAAAAATTGCGAAATCGCAACTATCTTCAATTAATCATAATCGAGAATTGATGTTTCTCACCTTTTTTATCAGAACTATCAATTCCGATTAACTAAACGTTTTCTCGTCTTGCCAGTGTCGAATGATACTTATGAGTCATTACAGAATAGATCATCTAATAGAAAATAGCGCTTGAGCTGCAACACTAAATGCTGTTATTTTGCTGAAAAGCATATGATATTTCGAATCGAACTAAAAATATATTATTCTGTATGAATCTAAGTTGCATATAGTAACGATATATTCTCATTTGGGCAATAAAATAAGTACTAGAAGTGATTACAAATTACTGCACTAAAATGTCAAATTTCCAGGTTTTCAAATTGGTATTTTTCCGTTAGTGTGAAATAAAAATAATGAAACTCAACTTTGTATAGAATATATGTCCCCAATATATTAATTTTGCTCAAAGGTTTAGATAATTCCGTACCTTTATGCATAAACATGGCTTGTGAAAATCGTCGCCTTGATTAAATCTTCCATTTTCGCCTTTGGATATCTCCTAAGATAAACAAGGGAAAAATATAAAACCTTCAGGATAACCTTATACAGGGATCACAGTGGTTCAGCAGTTCATTTTTAGGGAAAAAAGGGGATGTTTCCATCCCAAAAAGGGGAATTTTTGGTTCTTTCAAAAATAGCAGTTTAACGAAAAAAAGAGATAAATGTAACACTCTTATAAGACACCTTATATTTTTATCAAGTTTATAAAAAGTATATAACAATGTA
>WSXT02247717.1:0-15245 GCA_011762715.2 Neuroterus valhalla | reverse complement strand
ACTCACTTTCATCCACCACTCACCTCAATTTTGAACAATATCCATCAAACACTCCGCACCAGACGTTCACTGTGTCAGTCAACATTCACGCGGGAAACGGAAGTCTCCAAATTCTCTACTTCTATGAAGATTATTGAATCATTTTAAATTTTTGATGAATATTTTCAAAAATTATTTTTAGCTAAGGCTCTATTAGCCTTAAGGAACGCATTCTAATTACAACACTCACCACGGACATTTGAACCTCCATAGTTTGGCTAGCAAATCGAATTTTTCATTGTTTCAAAAGCGTTGTCACGATTAAAACAGAAAGAATACATCTTGCTGAAGAATAGTTCAAATAAAATTTAAAGGCCTTTTTAAGATGAACAATTTTTCTATTCAATATTTCTCCTCGTCTCTTATAATTTAGCTGCTAAATGATAATTTTTATTTCCATAAATGCGTTATCGTGATTATAACGAAAAAAAAGTTAACAGTAAATTTGTAGAACTTTTGAAGGTGAAAATTTTGGTGCTATTCATTTTTTTTTGTATCTCACACAGTTTTGTTTTTTCTTTCCCGGCCTCAGCGACAACTCTGATATAGTACCCGTATTCAAAAACCACGGTAAAAAACCACAGTTTAAACAATAAAACAAGTAGATAGAAGGTCGATTACAAGCATTGACGTTTCTGGAACTTACAATACGCAGTAGCTACTACGATTCATCGTATAGAACCTTACGTCTTGACCTTGACGGTCTGAAGATAAAACTTTCAGGATTTATGAAACACATGTATAGCTCTTCACAGAAAAAAAACAATGAAAAAATCATAGGACACCTTTTTCCGAAAACATGATATGAATTGTCCTATCTCTCAACCATTGGAACTGACTGTGATGGAATGTAATTGTCTCAGATAAGCAGTCTTGAAGCCATATGTAGACGACGGATACACGTTTTATGTGATTAAAGAGAACAGAAGTATCTAAGTCAGTAACATCTTCTTTCGAATTCTTCATTGAATCATTGATCAGTTTATCCTTGATTTGAAAAATATGGAGATCTTCCATTCTCTTTTTTTAATATTGGCGATTGTTTTTAATTATTTTGGTGAATATAATAATTTCATATACCTGTTTTCCCAATAATAATTATAAGCCTCACGCAAATCAGACTCCCTCCGATTCATTCTGCAGTCTATCTCATCTGCTATCTTATTTCTAACTTTATATAGGTTTGTTCAAGATATGCATACAAAATAAAATTCAAAAAGTGTCCCAATTGATATAAAATGAGTGGAAGTTCCCAAGCTAGACATCATTTGATTGAAACAATAGTTCACATGAACCGATGAACCGTATAGGACGAAACATAACCTCATGTTACATTTATGTTTATCTGTAAGAAATATTGCAGTGGACTCTTTCCCGTTGCAGGGTCCAGTTTACTGTTTGACTGCTTTCCCAATGGTGACCCCCTTCCTGGATTTTCTCGTTCCATAACTTCTTCTTCTTCTGAAAAACACAGATGTCCTAAAAATTCTCTTCAATATGTCAGTCCTCATCCTTCGTCCAGGTCTTGTTCTCCTGTAGAGTCTGTTTCTCGTTCAAGGTCCAGATCTCCTCATGACAGGCATCCTTCTATACGCATACTTGGATGTACTGTTCAAGATCTTAGATTTATTCGGGTCATTCCACGAATCAATACAGAGCGTGAGTATGAAGTTCAAGCGTACACTTTCCCTGCGAACAAATCAATGTATTTGCGCGGAAGCAAACGTGGCAACTATTTGCCCCTGCCATCAGATAAACGGAGAGTATTAACTACATCTTCTGGCAACGTCTTTGCAATACTAGAGAAAAAGAATATTCTTCGTGGAATGTATAATTCCGTTGGATTGAGGGCCGGAACAAATATAAGAAGTGGCTTAGTTTTCAATTTGAGCACAGAATTGGTCAATGAAAATCCATTGAATTCTCGCAACCCAATGAGGAAGAACTTTAGAGTATTAGTTTTGACGGACGTCTAAAATACAAGCCCACACACCATTCATCCGTTCAAAAGAATTGAAACACAGGATGTATTTGTGACGCGCTCCAAGAAAAAGGCCCTCAGCAGCCTTTCCTAGATTTTACAGGAGAAGGGAAAGAAGAAAGGAAGAACCGAAAGATTGCCGTTTTAAACGCCCAATTCTTAAGTCTTTTTAAGTATAAAATCTTGCGCGGAAAAGTTTTCGGATCCCACCATTCGGAAGAGCAAGTTTCAAACTATAATAAGTGCTCATAATCAGAAAATCGATTTTTCGCTGCTAAGGGCACTTCTCTCGGAGCGCGTCACACTTATTCTCTCTTCTGAATCCGACGTCCGATACAAATAATTTGAATAACTGATAGTTACAATAATGAACTCAACGTTACTATGCTGCTTAATGCTTCAATCTTTTATCTCCGAGGAGATAGATTGTGGTTCTGTGATTTGTGTAGTATGGATATAAGTAACCTGAGCCTGAGCTGTGTAGTGTAGCTTGCACATCATCATTCATAATTTTGCTTCTGAAGATCGGGGAATTCTACTTGTTTTCGCTGTGACGTCACAGTTTATTTGCTTAGGGACCCTTTCTGACATATCGACTGCACCTACTGCTTCGTTTTTGATGTGTGTGGGGGAGTAGGTTTCGTGGACAATTCATAGGGGCCATCTACATAGCTTCCTACTAAACTTAAGAAAGGGACGATTCACTACTGCTCTACTGTACTTGGTTGGAAACAGGGTGGGTCGCATGTATATAAGAGTCTCGCTCATCTTCAAAATCTTAAAAATGCAACAAACTGACCTCAAATACATCAGTCTTAAGACAAACTGTCAAACTTGTGGGAACATCATTCAGAGGATTGGAATATTTTGTGATTCTTGCAACGAAGCCTACCACCCGAAATGTATAGCTTTCTACGAGGTCACTCATAAGGTGAAAATTTCAATGGTTTGCAGGCATTGTCACTCCAGCTTTAGCTTCGCGTCTGAGGCTTCCCAAGTCTCTTCTATTTCTCTGACGATTGACAAAAGTATTCTCGTCTCTCCAGAAAATTTCATTCGCGAGGCTCCCAGAAGAGATATTATACTTAAAAAAACACGGATCCCTGTTGAGTTCAACCAGGATAGGGACGTTCTCTGAAGGGCACTGCCCATAAGACCAAACAGGAGATATCTTTCTCAAACAACTTGCTTCTCCACCTTTCAATACCCAATCTCCTGCTGTCCCAGATGTAGTATCCTTGGTGATCTTAGCTAAACTGGATCTCATTAGTGACCGCCTAGATAAAGTCAAAGCATCTGGAGCAGGTACCAGGGAAATTTCGCAAAGGCAAAATTTTGGTTCAGCTCCTGCTTCGACCAAACTGAAATCAATTTCCGAACAAAACTATAGTCGAGGCTTCCCAAAAACCGCTGAGGGAAGACGATTCTGTTAATAAAGCGGCTATTGAAGAGATCGAAGTCTTACATGGAGAAAGCATTGATCGGTAAGGAAATTCAGTTACAATAGAGATGTTATCATCACGTCCCAAACCTATTATTGCGCGACTCTCTAACGCTAGGGCTCGTTCGGACCTAATTTCCTGCAAGATTAAGAATGAGAAATTACTGATAGTCCAGGGAATCGATCCTAAGATTGAAGAAGAAGCAATCCATGTGGATCAAAATCAAGCCGTGTATACCTACTTACGACTAGAATCAGTAAACGAAATGATAAGATCAGAAAGGTTCGAGGGCAGAGCATGGATCTTCAAGATATCAGTCTGGATCAGAAGCGAAAAGGAATCTTCATCGAGACCAGTGAGGATCCCAGAGGGAGCGGACCTTGTCTCATTTTTGAAAACTCATCCCAGCTGAGCACCGACATCCGGCCAGTCCTAACTTGTCTCTCCATTTCAGTCAACTACTGTCAGCATGCCTAATTCGGCGTCACAAAACTTCTGACAGGTCAGAATCTCAGACGTCCCCGGTATGTTAAATAACTTCCAAACATTTGCTCCATCTTACTTTGTGTGCGATATCTCGAATAACCTAATCAATCGCAGTCAAAACCCTTCTCTAATACCAGTGTCCTGTACTTTGAATCCTCCGTGCTCTTCGGCGACTATATTTGATGTCTCACCTCCATTTTTTAATTTGATGAAAGCCAATAATTCTTGTTCGATACTTTACTGTGTAGCTCATAGCAACGCCAGATTTCTTGTACCAAAGGTAAATCGTATTATAGATTAAATTCATTTGTATAATTTAGATATTATATCTCTTCACAGGAGTCCGGTTTGTTCCGTATTAATCATAGGTGGGAGATGCAGCTTTTTGTTCTCTCATGAAGTGTTCCTGAATATCTATACGAGCGTTTGTCTTAAGTAGAGAAGAAATGAGTGAGAAAATCGCTCACAAAATCCGATGGTAGGCTTTATGTACCACGAGTGCGCACGTCCAAAGGTAAAGCTACCTTTTCTTATGCGGCTCCTAGTATCCTAAATAGCCTAAAAAGTCTCTCAGTAACTACACTGTATCTGCTGTGAGAAAGGAATTGTTAAGCCATTTCTGCACATCTTGTGGGGACCAAGCTACTCAAGTTTAGGTTCTTTCTCTCTTCACCAGCGTTCCCTTTTCGATTCTTTATAGCTCATACATTAACAGTTATTTGCAGAAACACTTCTCTTATTTATTATATTTTTATTCAGGTCATCTGTCGAAAAACCATTACGCCTTGGAAATGAGTTTCACTTTACGTTTTTATGTGATCTGAAGATAAAGGAAAGTTAGATTTAAATTATTCTTATAGGGTTAGGTTGTAAAACAGCTGTGAGCTGTACCTCGCTCTTTGAGTTGTTTTTTCGGATCCACGTTATATATTTTATGTACATTTTGTTTCTTGGTTCGCAACTGGATAAAGATGTATTATTGTTATTATTATTATTATATTATGAATTCATAAGCTGATTGAAATGATTAACATTAATTAATTTTTGAATGTAGATACTATTTCCACATCAACACTCGGGTTGAATCTTAATAATTTTTCGAATGTGAATATACTTGTGCGATCATTAGACAAGCCTTACACCACAAACACTTTACAAATTGTGATATCAGTTAACTCTTGTAATTAACTCTAATGAAACGTAAATATGCAAAAGAGACGAACTTGAAGCCTTTTATTCCATTAAGTTATAATTATATCCAGTATATAATCTGACGAAGTGAAAGAATTAGAATAAGTTACATTTTCCCTGAATTCCCCATCAAATCGTTGAACAGAATTTGTCTCTACTCAGGAAATATGACGGATGTTCATACTCTCTCTGTAATCTTTGCGGTCATCTTCAATCACATGAGTAAATATGATAATGAAATAATTCTCTAATCCCCCAAAGTCGAAACTGTATTCTTTGAATGTATATCAAGTACACGCGTCTAATAAACAAAAGAGCTTATGCCTTGAACGCATGGAGACCACACTATTATAGCAAGGTTTCAAGTGTTCGTAGTACGATCACGCTTATCACACTTATTGACTCTTTCCCACTTCACTATAATAGTATGGAGTTTTTGCATTTTCAGCATGAGTCTTGGCATATTCAGTAATTTTTTTCTACATATATGAATTTTTAGTAATAGCTCCGGGCTTTTATTGATCAAAATTTACACCGTCTTAAAATGAACAGGTCAAGCATCAAATTCATGTATTTCTCAAACATGAAACATAAGCATGTTCTCCTTGTGATGCTATGTAGTCTGAATTCTATATCAACTGCGTGTATGGTTCAAACTTGATTTAAGCTTGTCTTCAGGTCTTTATTTGAAATGCGTGTTTCCAAAAAGGTTGAATCAGACGGTATTCGAGTTCAAAAAAAGTGCACGTGTACAGATGAGCGCTCCCAACTGTGCATTTATGAATTTTATAGGTGCACAGATAATACTTTTCCAACTGAGGACGTGCACAAATGGTACTCCTCTGATAGTTTATATGCTTACTGTCTTTTTATTTTTACATCCGCACAATCGGGAGTTGATTATCTGTACACTTAATGTAGGCAGAGTCGCAAAATTTCCAGCTGAAACAATCCGACGCGACGTAAGGGAAGAGGAATAAGGGAGAAATCTTGGAAAATTCAGAACTAAAGGATGGCGCTTGTTCAGAGTGACCTATAAGATGTAACGCAATCTCATGCCTTTTGCATATGAATATAACCTTCTCTTTCTTGTTGCAGAGTTCAGTTCACAGTTTGAATGCTATCCCAATGGCAACCCTTTTCCTGGTCCCTCTCGTTCCAGAAATTCTCGTTCTCCTGATGAACATAATTTCCTAGGAAATTCTCCACAATATGTCAGACCTCGTTATCTGGCCAGATTTCCTCTTCCTGCAGAGTCTTGTCTTCGTGCCAGGTCAAGGTCTCCTCGTCCTTCAGAACCTCGTGCCGTGTCTAGGTCTTCCACTGTCAGGCAATGTCCCATACGCATACTCGGCTGTACTGTTTCAGATCTCAGATTTATTCGTCTCATTCCTAACGTTAATCAAGGACGGGAATTCAAAATTCGAACATATACTTTTCCTGCGAACGAACCAATTTTTCTGCGTGGATTTGATGATAACCAGTTGCTGCCGATGCCAACCGATGAACAGAAAGTATTAAGAACATCATCTGGTGATGTCATCGCATTATTGCACAGAAAAGCAGTTCTTCGCAGAATGTGTAATGTCAGAGGACTACGAATAGGCATTAACATAGAAAGCAGCAGGGTTTTTTATTTGAGCAAAAAATTGGTCGATGAAACTCCATTAAGTGCTCGAAATCCAATAAAAGAGAACTTCCGAGTATTAGTTTTGAGGGACGTCCAAAATACAAGCTCACAAGCCATTATTTCATTCGAGGGAATCGAAACCCGGAATGTTTTTTCCCTTTCTCTTGAATCCGACGTCCAACAGTGGTTCAAGATCCGAAATTCCTGGCCAAAATTCAAAGAATTATTATTTATGACTTCTTTAGTGTTTATATCACGTTTTTTGGGTCGCTGATTTCTGAAATGATATCGAAAATTCAAAATTCAAAATGGCAGACCCAAAATGGCGGACATTCGCCCAAAATTCTCTATTGTTTTCCACGAAGATGAGTGAAAAGGTGTTTTTTGGGTCGCTGGTTTCAAGAATGATATCGAGAATTCAAAACTTGGAATGGCGGAACCCAAATGGCGGACATTTTTCCAAAATTTTCTATTGTTTCCCACGAAAATGAGTACAAAGGGGTTTTTTGGGTCGCTGATTTCAGACAATATATTCAAAATCCAAAATGACGGACCAAAAATGGCGGACATTTTCCCAAAATTTCCTATTGTTTTCCACGAAAATAAGTGCGAAGGGGAGTCTTGGGTCACTGATTTCGAAAATGATAATAAAAATTCAAAACAGTATTGCTGACCCAAAACAGTGGACACGTTCCGAGAATTTTATACTTTTCACTGAATAAAAAACTTTCATTAGTTCCTTGATGGGCCGTATACAACAGACTTATGGGGATGATATTTGGAAAGTGAAATTTTATTTGCATCTGGCGACTTATTGTGAAGAAAAATGGTGAATTTCGAAATTGATTCACCTAATACTGAGAATTCTGAATAAAATTAACAAAAAAGTCTTTTTTCGTCATGGGAAATACCTGTTAAACTTCATGGGGCTTGCGCCACCTCTTAGTATTATATTTTTTCCAAATGAAGAATTCGTTTATTTCTTTGTGGATTCGAACCAATTCCCGGGAGTTTGCATTAAAATTCGGAAAAAACCTCTAATGCATTCTTGGAGCACCCTAATGAACACTCTCACGTGATTGTAGATAAAGCACATTTATTCATACGGGGGTACCCCGGGGCAACTTTTTTTAATGGGATCAAAAAGTTGATAAGTTCTGGCAATCAAATCGGAAAACACCGGCGCGCGCACTTGCATCCAAAAAAGAATTCACTGAACATATTTCTGAATTTTATGAGAAAAAAAATTCCGGCGGAAAAAATTCACACTCGATATTATAAACATACTTGTTCGAAATGCAAATGCGAAAGCGAGCAACGATTATACGTACCTTCAGAAATATCCTCCATGCCACCTTATTTGTTTCTAGCACGAACTCACAGAATAAAAAGATTTTTCGTCGAACGCTAAAAACTCGAGAAACAAACTGATGGGCGCGTCTATGGCGAAGAGTCCAGTTTAAGCGCTCGCCATAAGGACAGTCTTAAATATAGTGACTTATGATTTCACAAAATAATAATCCAATACCCCCTACATAAGGATTAATGAACATTAAGTTCATCCGGTAACTTCGAATTTTGAGGTCATGGCCTTTTGGGATCTTGAACCACCATTGAAATGATTCGCCTGCATTTATTTTTTAATGTAAGAGAGACTATCCTAGAGAGGATAGAAAAATATTACACAGTATTCATGCATGCATCTTCCTCCGACGATAAGCAAAGGTTTTTGTTTTAAAATCAAGTATTTTTATGACTGAGTTGAATATTAGCATTGAAGAATGACGCGGAAGTAAACAATACTACAAATTTCACTGACTGAATGTATGGCCTCCATACATTCTTATCCTTGCATACATATTTTGTCTTTCTTACATCAATAAATCTTTTGAAGTAAGCTGTTGTGTTTCACTCCTATTGTTTAGTGGGACAAACATAGTACATTGATAATATTTGTATTCGTAAGAAACGTAAGTAACTATCTTATGATCCGTTTTTCAAATTTAAAGTGTAAAATGCTTATGATAATTATGTGCACTCTATACACTATCAAACGGTGATACTTGAGGTAAATATAAATACTTTTCGAAATGTAGATATACTTATGTCAATATCAAATTAGCCTTACTGTTAAATGACTAACAACTTGTGATATCAGTTTTCTTTCGAAACTGACTTAAGTGAAACGTAAATATTGCAGGTGGAGAAACTTTGCGCGTTTAATTAATAAGGTCTATGTTCATTATGTAACCCAACGAAGGGGACGGATACTACTCAGTTACATTTTCTTTGAATTCTTCATCTAATCGTTCATCAGGTTTTTTTTCTACTCAGGAAATATGAAGGATGTACATACACTTTCGTTATTCTTGGCAGTCATCATAAATTATATGGGTGAATATAAAAATAAAATAATCCTCTTATCCTAGCAGTTGGGGAGCTGACGACATATTTTATGCAATATTTTCTACTGTTTGATGCTTCCTTCAGCATCTATTTACCATTTGAAACTTGTAGAAATGCGAGTCTGCAAACTCTCCTCCGGTTGCAGCATTTGATTTGATTATGCAATTGTAACTTCCGCAAGAATTGATGAATTTTGCGTTATTTTCTTCTGTTAGACTCTTTAAAGACCAGTTATTTTCACGCATACGAATTATATCATTTTTCCACACGGAAAGGGAAATGATGCGTCTGCGCGCTCCGCACTGAGACGGTCGTCTGCTCTGATGCGTGGACGCCTGAATGCCCGTTTTCTCGGCGTTTGGCGCGGCAAGTCAACTCGTTCGTTCACGCGCTCAAGTGATCGGCGGATAATCCGCCGAACCCGAGCCATCGAACTCTGAGGGAGACGACGGTTTGGAAACGGTTCGAGAGCTCGGCGGATTAGCCGCCATAAGAGTTTAGCGCGCATTCAGACAACATTAGCGCCGTCTTGCTGCCCGAAATAAGCATTCAGGCGTGCACGCATCAGAGCAGATGACTAACTCAGTGCGGAGCGCGCAGACGCACCATTTCCCTTTCCGTGCAGCGCGCGAATGTTTGAAATATTAGATGCATGAGGAAACATCAAACTTTATTTATTTCAGTATATGAAGAAATAACACCAGGTTGAAAATTCAACTCTCATGTTGAAAACTAGTCTTTTTTTGAAAGTCGATCTCTTATGATTAGCATTGCAACTGTCCGGTCACTAATTATCTTGTTCTAGTTGAGTATTGAGCTTTTTTTCCAATTCTTCCCAACCCATCAACCCCAAGCCCATAGGCCCTTAACTCATAGACCCTAGACCCATGAACCCTAAATCCATAGAACTCAAAGCCATAAGTCCTAAACCAATAAGACCTCAACTCATAAACCGTCAATCCATAAACTCTAAGCCCATAGGCCCTAAACTTATAGACCCTAGACCCATGAACCCTAAATCCATAGATCTCGAATCCATAAACCCCAAATTATTAGGACCTAAACCAATAGACCTTCAGCCCATAAACCATAAGCCCTAAGGCCCTAAACTCATAGACCTTAGACACATAAATCCTATAACGATAAAAACCTCAATCCATAAATCCTTAATCCATAGATCTCAAACCCATAAACCCTAAACCAATAAGACCTAAGTTCATAGACCCTCAACCCATGAACCCTAAGCTCATAGGCCCTAAACTCATAGACCCTAGACCCATCAACCTTGAACTCATAAACCCCAAACCGATGAAAACCTCAATCCATAAACCCTAAAATCCTAGACTTCCTATGATAAACTCATGAATTCTAAACCCATGAACCCTCAAATACTAGACTTAATCATAGCATATACAAAATTTATGTGATTTAGAGCTCCTAATTTATCAGTTCTAGATATAAAAGTTGATAAAACAAGTACAAAGAAAACAAAAATAATAAGGAAAGAAATAACAAAAAAAAATTCAGGATAAAAAATCTTTTTCCAAGTATCATTTAGAATACAAGAAACATTTACGCAATAAGTGACAATGTTCAATAAGATTACGAAACAGTTCTTATTCAAAAATACTATTCGTTATGAATTCAAAATTAATCTAGAGTAATAAATTCGTTCAAGCAAATTTTGTTTCCGAATCTAATGGCAAATTCGAAATCAGCGCACGAAAAAACCCTTTAGATAACACATGTTGCATTGGTGTTATTATTATTTTCCTTATAGACGTTTTAAGTCTTTTCAAGATTTATTCTAGATTACGCAAAATTTATTAGGGTTTATGTGGTTCATGACCCGAAATCTTATAATCACGCTACATTTTGTTTAACAAAATTTGAAAAGATTATTTTCGAAATTCGGCTGCGTCAGTCTCCGCGCAATTCAATCACAAACATTTCTGGTTAAATTTTGTTCAATTTGGCCAAGATATGCGACCTGTAGGTGGTTTTGAACAAAATCATCTCTATATCTTCAGTGTGCGGCGTCGCCTGTTTTCTTACAAGAAAGAAATTTTCGTCAATTCTGAATTAATTGACCTAAAAATTTCCAGAAATCTTCTACCAATATTGAGGATCAAAGGTATCACTGAAAATTGTTTCAAATATGAAGTTCGCTCGATTTTTTTCTTCCTCGAAGCTAAGAAAACGTGCTTACCATCAAGTCACCATTTACAATTGATTGTTATTAAACAATTAGCATTTTTTACTTGTTTCTCCAAATAATAGGCATCGCTAGGATATAATGCATTTGTATATCCATTTTCAAAGAATTTCAGTAATATTTGTCTGAGTTGAGAATATTTATGTTTCAAAAAGTAATTGAATTTTGCAACATTTTTTAACAACTCTTTCATTTTTACTATCAAAAATATAAATGGGATTAAAAAACTTTGTGTATAAAAAAGTTCCGTCTTGTCATCATCTAAAAGCGCACATTTTCCTTGATTCAATTTTTTGAGTTTAGAAATTTCGATATCACAAGACGCTTGGACAATACTTTTTAGCGTTTGCGAGCGCTCGATCCCGTATCGCATTCAGGTCCTCAATTGACAACTTCGTATGACTGTAGCGCCAACTTGCGACCGGAAAAAATGTCTGCAAAGTGAGATTCGTGTTTTTTTTGTGAAAATAACTGGTCCCCACACAGGCGGACGGTTAAAAATCATTCAACCAGCCCCCAAACAATTGAAAACTTCAGCGAATGAAGCGCCATCTTTCTACCAGTGAAACTGTCTGCAAAGTGAGATTCGTGTGTTTTTTTGTGAAAATAACTAGTCTTACAACAGGCGGACGGTAAAAAATAATTCAAACATCTCCGAAACAATTGACAACTTCGTTGACTGTAGCGCCAACTTGCGACCCGAAAAAATGTCTGCAAAGTGAGATTCATGTGTTCTTTGAGAAAACAACTGGTCCCCAAACAGGCGGACGGTAAAAGATAATTCAACCACCCCCCAAACAATTGAAAACTTCAGTGAATGTAGCGCCATCTTGGTACCACTCAAAATGTCTGCAAAGGGAGATTCGTGTGTTTTTTGTGAAAATAACTGGTCCTAAAACGAGCAGTTTGTAGAAAATGATGCAAATTCATCAATGCAGTCAGCAATTTCAATTGAAAAATTGAATATGCTGCAACCAGAGATGGTTTGCAGATTTGCATTTTTGCAAGTTCGACACGATAAATGGTATGAAAAATTTCATCAGCTCCCGGACTTTAGGATACTTCAAGAGTCGTTTGTTAGGATTGATTCAGTCTACGACACTACACACTCATGCTTATCCAGCAAAGTACGGTCCTTAAAAATGCATATTCTAAACTGTATGCTCTGAGAGTAAAACAAGCGCACTCGTTGAATGTACAAATAATCTAAAGCCTAGACCTAGCATGCGCAGGGATACTTTTCCATAGATACTGTTTTGAATTTTCAGTAGAAACTTTGAGCTATTAATGCCTAAAACTCCTAGCGTCTCAGAGTGAACAGAGTGAAATGCTTTTATAATCTAAACTTTATTCAAGTTCGTCTTAAATGTATGTTCCATAAAAACTGAAATTCAAAAAGTTTTCCTTAGGATATAACCACGTACAGACTTTGAAACATGGCAGTATCCGAGTAGTAAGATAGTGCAGTTGCACAAATGAGAGCTTCCAACTGTGAATGTCAAAATTTAAGAGGTGTCCAGATGATATTTTCTCTAATTGTGAACGTGTAAAGATGATACTCTCTCAAATGTTGACGAAGAAATTCGAAAGTGCATAGATTTTACTCTTTTAATTGTGCACGTGCACAAATTTTACTTCTCGAACAGACTCAATGCTTACTATCTTTCCATCTGTACATTAACACAACCTGGAGTAAAACATCTATGCAGGACGTCCGTGCAGAGACCCCACGTTTCCATCAAAAACATTCTAGCAAAGTGGAACACCTGATCCGGGAAAACTCTTAAATGATTCAGAACTTGAGGGAAATTTTGTGAAAACAATTCCAGGACATTAATAACTAAATGCCTCCAAAGTTGCCTAAACACAATGAGTTGATGATGGATTATAACAATTGTCTACTTTACTAAAAATCAAAACTTCTTCCTCTGATTGCAGAATATACTTCACAGTTCGATTGCTTACCTAATGGCGATCCTATTCCGATTGCTTCCCGATTCGGAAGGTCTCGTTCTCCTGACGAGCATAAATCTCCTAGAAATTCTCTCCAATGTGTCAGACCTCATTCTCTGGCCAGGTCTCTTCTTCCTGTAGAGTCTTCTCTCCATGACAGGTCTCAGTCGCCTCGTTCTGTAGAGCCTTTTCTCCGTGCCAGGTCCCGGTCGCCTCGTCCTGTAGAGCCTTGTGCCAGCAACAGCTCTCCTACTGTCAGGCAAAGTCCTATACGCTTGCTTGGAGTTTCTGTTTCAGATCTTTCATTAATCAGGCTCATCCCTCACATCAATCGACAGCGAGCCTTTCAAATTCGAACTTACACTTTTCCTGGAAATAAACCAATTTCATTCCAAGACGCAGGATATCTTAACTTCAAGCCTGTGCCAACCAATGAACTAAAAGTAATAACAACAATCTCTGGTGACGTCGTTGCAGTGCTGGAAAAACGAAGACTTCTACGTGGAATATATAGTCCCGATGGGAGAAGAGCAGGCATAAACATAAAAAGCGGCGTGGTTTTCTATTTAAGCACAGAAGTGGTCAACGAGACCCCATTAGGTGCTCGAAAGCCAATTAAAGATTATTTTGAAGTGTGTGTTTTGAGGGATAATATTCCTTGTTATGCAGAGTGGGATTAACGCTTGGAAATATTTGAGAAGAAGATCGTTATAAACTAATCTTTATAGACTGCCTCCAATTATCTCCAAATGCAGACGAGACGACTATAGAGTAGATAGAAATAGATCAAACATTATTTTTATGTGCATCTTCTCATGACATTAAAGAAAAATTTTTTATTCAAATTAAATTTGTTTTATGGTTTTCCGAACTATTTTCAGGAGGAAATATCCTAAAAATAGAAAATAAGCTGTAATTGTTTGTGCTGCTATAGCTGAAGATGATTGATGGAACGATTGACACAGGCCAAAAAAAATGAATTTAACATGTGATAATACTACCCCTCTGGATTTTGAGCCGCTGAATCTTATTCTGCGCTCAAAATTTCCCCTGGGCCCCTCAGTTTTCCCTTTCCCTATATCTGTTAAAACAATTTTGGTCGCCGCAATATAAAATAAAACGACTGTGTTTTCACGTATCTCGAGTCACTTAGTTTGAATCTCACTGTATATTTTCCTTACAGTACCTCAGAATTTTAATAGCCTAGGGGAAATAGTGTTAAGCTGAGCTAAACTTGCGATTTCTTGGAGGGTCTATTTTCGCGCATAAAAGCTTGTATACTTCCGTATTCTGAGTTCCTGAATTCATTCCTGGCGTGAGAAATGTTCCACAGTTCTTCAGAATTTCCCAAGCCTAGGTGAAAACGTAGAAAATTATAAAAATATCGTACTTTCATTCAGGCCTTTTTCGTGTGGTTTCTTAAAATTACCCTAGCTTACGTAAAATTCCATGATATTACATTTGTTGCCTCTTCCTTGTTCTTTCTCCGTCAAACGTCCGACGGAGTGGATTTCTCTTATAGCCCGTCAGCCCGCTGCCAAAAAGTGTAATGATATGATAACGTATGCCCATGAGGCAGTGAATATTTGCGGACACGGTGATTAATATAAAACCGAAATTAGTGCGAGAAAATTCAAATTTTGATTGCACAAAAAATAATGAAAAATAGATAGATTCATTTTTTGTTCAAACTATGCCTACAAATCTGGTAGAATTACCTTTTTGAAAGGACAAGTAGTTTTTGTTTCGTTTATGAAAAGCCATAAAATGAACTCATTTCAATCAGGAAAGATAACCATAAAAATCAAATAATAAAACTTTTAAGAAACGACTGAGGCTAACATACAAGATTGATAGAGAAAACTTATTCACCCGAAAAATATCTGTAAATTTGTTATAATT
>WSXT02247706.1:0-15245 GCA_011762715.2 Neuroterus valhalla | reverse complement strand
GTACTTGAGTCTCTCACTACCGATTGCGGTAAACTAACGTAGGACGCCATAACCATACTGCATGGCACAAACCTACACTGTACATATAAGTGTCGCGATCTATGAACATTTGAGGTTAAGTCTAAACAAAACTCTATCCATCAAGAAGGAATCTGTAATGTAGATACATCAACAAACTGAACGCTCTCGTCCCGGTCGCGCAGCAGTCCAGTGAATAGGTTATGTTTTGTCACATTTTTGAAAACTAGAATGAACCTCTTACCGAAATCTCACGAAGAATTTAGCCAAGCTGAGTATTGGAATACATTCTTCAAGAAAAGAGGGAAGAAAGCTTTTGAATGGTAAATAAGAGTTTGCAGAATTTATTTATAAATCGTAACCCTAGAACCAGGGTGCTATATTTCACTTTGTTACTACCAAAATAAGTTTATAATACCAAAAGATGGCTTGAAGTGATCTTTTCACGTAATTTCGATTTAATAAAATATTAGTAATGAAATTATGAGGATATTATTTACACAAGGAACACCCTAAAGAACCACACAGTGTGATCTACTGCCACGTTGCTATATAGATCACAATTTTGCAAATGAAAAATAATAGGAATAAGAAGCAATAAGTATTAGAACATATTAATAGGGTATAAAACCTTGCGGCTCTAGGGTCACGAAATATGCGTCTTACTATTCTAACCTTTGTTTTTTTCAGGTATGGTGAATATCCTGAGCTTTGTTGTTATTTATTTAAGTATATTAAATCCAAGGATGATGTTCTGGTTGTTGGATGTGGGAATTCCACCCTTAGCATGGATCTTCACGATGCTGGTTACAGGTAGAGTTTATTTCACTTTTTCTCGTTATTATTTTAATTCAAATTTGATATCAATCTATTAACTATAAAATAAATTTGTTTGTTTGTTTCCTCTTCTATCTGGGATTTTTACTCACAAGAATAAACAGAATTTCTTATTATTCTATAGTAATATCACGAACGTTGATATTTCGGAAGTCGTCATTAGACAAATGCGAGAAATCAACAAAACCAAAAGACCTGATCTTCTATACGAGCTGATGGATGTGACTCAAATGACTTTTCCGAACGAAAAATTCAGCGTCGTGTTAGATAAAGGCACCCTGGATGCTATTATGCCCGATGCAAAAGAAGCAACATTAGAAACAGTTAACAAATTCTTCAGCGTGAGTTTCTTTATAAAAAAAATAAATTCGAGTTTCTTTCTACGTTTTCTTTTATTGACTGGTAATGTATGCTTACGTGAACTGATCTCCCAAATCTGAACCCTTGTGTCGATTCAAATTTAAATTGTTCATAATTGTACAATTTCCCCAGTTCAAATCCTCCATAGCTAAATAATTGTAAAATCAGAGTGTCGATTTGACCGGGAAATGACCGGGAATTTACTTGACTCAACCTAGCCTATTAATAATTCTGCTGAAAAAAATACGAGAAATGATCGCTTTCTTTTCATGAATCAAAAAGAGATATTATCATTTGATGTAAAGAATATAAATTCCCTTTCATCTGATTCTCAAAATATTCAAATATATCTATACTACATGAGGGGGAGAATTTTTTTTTTTCACTATAAGAAAAACGTTATCCAAATTTGTTGCTCTGTGAGATTTTTTAAGCTGACTCAAATTTGATAATCCAATTGATGATAGCCCCAACATACAAAAAGAATTATTATTTAAATTTTTCCCAAAAAATGTATTTATCAGGTTCTATTTGCTTTTCCTCATATATCTGACTTGGGAGAGGGAATGAAAGAAAATAATTACAGTTTTTATTTCAGGGCAGGGAGTTTCAGTGAAGAAGTTTCATTCCACTTGGAACACGGAATTTTTTACATGGAACGGGAACTTTTTAAACTAATTTTTTTTTCGAATTTAGAAGAGAGGAACTTCTAAAAATCATTCCTCCAATTCCAAATTCGTCTCAATTTTAAAGTAAACTCATCCTCATTTTAAATAAAGAAAGAACTTCAAGCAGCCTTTAGAGTAGAAGTAGTATTCCCAAGAATAAATATTTCGGAATTATGATAGAAAACTTGTTCACATTGTCCATTGGGAATTCATCCTTTTTGGTTATAAAATCAACTACTTCTTTAAAATTTTAATTTGTTTGTTGAAAATCAAATTTTGTTGTTAAATTAGCAGTATTTCGATTCAGAATTCATCTCTAGTTGAAATTGTAACTACTTTGTTAAAAATCAATGAATTTTTTTTTGGTGAAAATTCAAGTATTTATTTGAACATTGATTTTTGAATTTGAAAATTAAACTATTGCTTTGAGAATTTATATAGATCTCTTTCCGTTGAAGATTCATCATTATACATACCAGGAAATTCATCTGTTTGGTTGAAAATCAATTTTCCCAACTGAAAATTTAACTGTTTCATTTTTAGTGGAAAATTGATATTTTATAGTCCAAAATTCGACAATTTGGTGAAAATATGCCTTTTTGAATTGAAAATCCAATTATTTCGTTGAAACTTCACATATTTTGTTGAAAAATAGATTTTTGGTAGAAAATGATCTTTTCCTTAGGAAGCTAATGTTCTTCATAAAATTCTTCTTTACGTTTAATAAACCAAGTTATGCAGTTGAACATTTTTCATCTTAGTCGAACATTCATCTAGTTGGATACTCTCATGTTTGGTTTAAAATTAATCTTTAAGCCAAAAATGTCAATATTCCATTTTGGTTTGAAAATTTTTATTTTCCTGGTCCAAATTTCAATCATTTTGTTGAAAAATTGTATTTTTTGGTTGAAAATTAATTTTTTGTCAAACAATTCAGAAAAAAATTCGTCTCTCGGGTTTGAAATTCAACTACTTCAGTTAAACATTTATAATTTCATTTGATTCATCATTTTGTGTAAAAATATTACGATTTTTTTTTAAGTTATTATTTTTTTGTTATAAGTAATTTTTTAAACTGACAATTTAACTTAAATTTAATTTCAATTGAAAATCCCATAGTTTTAGTAAAAAATTTATTTGATTATGCAAACATCCATTTTTTCAATTTGAAATTTCAGTATTTTATTATAAATATTAGTATTAAATCAATATCTAATATTAATATTAGTATTAATTTATCTGTTTGAAAACTCAACTCTTTCAGTTGAAGATTCTTTGTTTTAGTATAAAAATGTTATGCTTGGTTTAAAATTAGTTTTTCAAACTAAAAATATTACTGTTGTTTTTGAAAATTAATCTTTTTATTTGAATATTGTCCTTTATGGTTGAAAATTAAAGTGCTCCAGTTAAATATTTATCTTTTTATTCGAATGTTCATCTTCTCGATTGAAAAATGAAATATTTTTTCGGAAATCCGTTTTTTTCGCTGTTATCGTGAATTCATTTTGATGAAAGTTCAACTGTTCCAACTTTTGTAAAAAAAAAAAATGATATTTTTTTGTTAAAATTTGAATATTCTTTTAAAAATTGATTTACTTTGCAATGCTTGATCGGTTGTGTTAAAGGATGTTTAGAATGAACGTTATTATAAAAATAAATGTTTGCGTTTTGCGAAAAATATAAATGTGTTATTTCTAGTTGACCGGGAAAATTGAAACACTTGACCGTGAAGAACCGGGAAATGATCGGGAATTTGAAATCGTCCGCCGAATCGCCACCCTGAAAATATAAGAGTTTGATATCAGAATAATGTCATGTTAACCAAATTTGAAAAATAATTCGTTTCTGTTCTAAGTAATTCAAATGTATATTTTGAAAAAGAAAGCCTTTTAATTACCATTACATACATTTGTTCAGAATTCGCTAGAAGTTTTTCAAGTAAATACATTTTCCATAAGAAGCGTTTAAACAATAATTTCAATGAAACTTCATGTATAAGAGAATACACGATCAAGCTTGTAAAAGTTTTTTTTTAATTTGTAGTAGTAAAAGTGTTTATTAGAGGGCCTCGGAATGAAGCGCTTGGTTCAGATGACGTTTGTTACAATTTGCTTATAATTTCAAATATTTAGAAAAGTAAAAATGTTGCTTACATTGTTTAGTCTTTAGTCTTAGCCTTAGTTTCAATTTCGGTTTTTATTTCCTTATAAATATTATTATGTACAATTTTCAGGAAATTCAAAGGGTATTACGCAACGGTGGAAGATTCATCTGTGTATCTCTTTTACAAGAACATATCCTGAAAAAACTGGTGGCTGATTTCCCACCCGCAGGTTTCATGTTTCGAGTATCAAGATGTGTCGAGGCAGAAATAAAAGCGAGGGAAGAAGAAGGCTGTTCGGTTCCAGTATTCATAATCATCGCTACGAAATTTAACAAACTCCCTCAACCGGTAAATGAAACACGATCCTGATCAGAATTTCAATTCTGAAATTCATAACACTTATTTTCGTAGATTATTTAAACTTTCGCTAGGTTTTAGAAGTAGCTTTGAACAACGGACCTCCTCAGAGGGTTGAATCCACTGATGAAATCATAACAGCAGTGACTTCTGCTCAAGAATCTGCTCTTATTTGTAATACTCTTTACAAAGGAAGTGTCGCAGACGTCGGCGAAGTTTCTCTAGATTTGTATCGTGCAGGAGAAAAAACTCCTAGGTATACTCTTCATGTCGTCGATCAACCTAGAAGTAAAGGGTGCAAAACATACGCAGCTTTTATAGTTCCACAAGGAAGGTAATAATGTCCAACCCTCTGAAGTGTGGTTAACAGGCCTGAATTTTCTACTTTACGTGTCTTATATCTTCCAGGGAATTGGATTGGCTTTTTAGTGCAAAAGAAGGGAGACAAGAGCTTCTAAAAACGACTCAGCGAGACAGACTTGCAGTCGTCACTCTTCGTAGAGACCACACCTTTGATAATTTGGAAGCAGTAAAAGAAGAAATAGGAGAAAGTATCAGTAATTTAGCTCCATCGGGTCTTTCCGTCGCCGAAATTCCCTTTTTATCTCTTGGTACTGACGTTGGAAAACGAATTATTTGCTGCGAAGGAACGAGCGAAATGAGTGGATCTTACGTTGTCGAAGAAATTGAAGATGCAGGCCACATTTACAGGAGGCTAATCTTCTTAAATAACCAGTTTACTATCCAGAGCGAAGCGAGACTGAAACTCGGTTACTAAATTTAAATTTTCGACTTTCACGTATGCAACTACTGCAATTTTAAATTACTGTATGTGTAATAATTTTCTAGCGAAATCCAGAAGAGGAAAAACGAAGAAGATGATCGATCCTGGTTTCCTAGCTTGTGAACATCATATTTATATGAGCGTCGGTGTAAGTTCGATGACAAGTACGAAAAAAGATGGAGAAGTTCTCGTTGTTGGTCTCGGGGGAGGCGGTCTTTGTACTTTTTTGACCCACTGTTTCCCCAAGGTAAGTTTGCCTAAATCAAATGAATTTAATTCCATTCCAAAAAATGCTCCAATTACTGATTCAAAACGTACTTTCTAGTTGAAGATCACAGCCGTGGATATCGACAAAGAGATGTTAAAAATCGCGACAGAATACTTTGGTTTAGTACAAAACGAAAACTTAAAAGTAGAAATAACTGACGGCATTAAATTTCTAGAAGAGTCTGTGAAGGAAGGAAAGACATTTGATGCGATTTTATTTGATGTTGATAACAAAGACGTGTCTTTGGGAATGAGTTGCCCTCCAAAGCAATTTGTTGAGGATTCCGTTCTGGAAATGGTAGCGAAATGCCTTTCAAATGACGGGCTCTTCATTTTAAATCTTGTGATAAGAAATCAGGCCTTGAGACAAGGAGTAATCGACGACCTGAAAAAAGTGTTCAAATTCATTTCTACTTGTTCACTTCAAAATGATGTTAATGAAATTGTTGTTGCTTCAATGAATTCTTATGGAGTTAAAGAATGGACTGGCAGGATAGGAAAAGCTGGCGCAAATTTGAATGATCAAGCTAACACACAAAAGTTGTCATCCGATGATTTGATCAATGTTTCTTCCCTTTTGGAAGCTTTGAAAGTAGAAACCTGATAAGGTTCCAAAAATTGAAAAGAAAAAAGAAAACTTGTCAATTTGATCACCTGCTATGTGATGTGAGAAGCGGGAATAACATTTCGAAGATAAACTTGGGAAGAAAGTAAGAGAAAAATTAATATTTTGAATGTTACCAAAAATCATTTATGTTTTAAAGTCATATTTCTTTTGAGAAAAACCTATTTTTATGAAGATGTAGATCTTTAGTAATAAATCATTTTTATCTAAATATTTGGTATCCATTCCGATTTATCCAGAGAATGCTGAGAAAGAAATAAACACTACCTTAAATGAATCCAATATTATAAGGGAACTGGAATTAATTAACAATTAAAAAGTACAATATTGTCGACACATTTTGGCAACTTTATTTCCCGTTCCGCTTATAATTCACAGGCACACTCGAAGCATATTTATATCTATCAAGTACAACATAAATTAAACACACAAAAATAAAATAAACGAAACAACTCATGAATAAAAAATTGAATCGGTTTCTTTACGTAAAGCATGAATGCATTTTCTACACACGTGCTTTTCAAAACTGATCCCAAAAATTGCGCAAAATTCAGATGCAATCGTGCTAAACACATTCACACGAGGCAATTAAAATTTGTTCTCAACAATTAACACAGGGGATCAGCTTCATAAATTTACACTCTCTCTATAACAGCCTTATGGAGTAATAAATATCGCTTACATAATTACTAATTACATTGCATAAACTAACGATGCAGATCGAAAATTGCTTTTAAAGCAATTCGAATGTTAACAGAGTTCGGTTTTAGTATGACAAATATCTAAACGATGTAGGTACAGTATATATTTACATTCTGAATTTTTATAATGTAGTACGAAAAGGCTTCGCCGGGAGTGCGAAGAAATAATTTTGATAAAAAAGCTTCTTGAATAGGTAATGTTGAGGTTTCTTCTCAGAGAAGGCATCAAGTTTCGAAATATCTAATCTAAAATTTTTCAAATTAACGAGATTTAAATTTGTAAGCCTTTTGGAATTAAAAAGCGGTCAGATTTTTAATATCCAATTCAGAGAGCTTTCAAATTTGAAATAAAACTAGGTAATTTGAAAATCTTCGGATTAGAAGGCATTCAGAGTACAATTTAATTACAAGTCTGGGAAGTATTAAGATTCACAATTTGGAGCGATCATTGTTTACATATTTAGCAGAAATATGTACGCCTCAAAATAGATGATACTGTTCTCACTATTTTACAATATCGTTATAATTTCTTCCGTAATAAAGGAAGCCATGAATTTTTACGAAACCAAATGATATTTTGAGTACGAATCAAACCACATTTTTTATCCCAGAAACTGAAAATAATTTCAGACTTAGATTTCGATTGCTACAACTAGATTTTGTAATGGCAATTCAATTATTCTTTCTATTTAAAATAAAATTATAATGCTATTTTTATATCAGGATTGCTGAAAAGTTTGGATTAAAAAATTCTCTGATTTTTTTAAGATGAAATAATTAAAATGCGGATATATGATAAAAGCGGCCTCATTTAGAGCCCTTAGAAATGAAAGTTTCTAGATTCGATTTTTTTTTTAAATCGATTCATAACTTTCTAAAATCATAATTTAAAAAACAGACAAATAAAATTCCAGAACTGAAAAGAAACTCCCTCGTCTTCCTTACTATGTAATAAACTTTTAAACACAAAATTAAAACTAAAAATTCGTTAATATTTGATTATTATATTTCTAATAATAATAAGTATTCAAAAGAGAGTGAATTGAGTTGTATTCTGCAATCGAAATCTACACGTCACTAGATCTGCTCAGAAAACAATAAGTAGAATGGCGACGGGAAAACTCATAAAATTGCATAATGGTACCATAAAAAATGATATGGCGTACCCAAACATTCTTCTATATCGATTCAGACCTCCGAACAGTGACTGGTAAATGCAAATTTATCCTAAATAAAAGAAATCCTTTTACAAAGGATTCAAGTATTCAGATTTTCGCTCTATTCCTTCCAATTTTTATTTTTCCCAGCATTGGAGCGATTTATCACAGAGCGCATTACTGCAAACTACTAGATGGCAAGTTCACCCTTCTCATCGCATTTTCGCACACCGATGCAAATTGCAATCAAGTGCATACAAGTAGATTAAAACAGAAGAAGTATTGTCGATACTAAGATTTTTGACGCGGGTCGTCCAGAAAAAAAATTATTCCCCATTTTGTAACATTCCGATTTCGAAAATATTCCAGAAATTGAATTGAAATTGTATCAAAAATCCATTCAGGAGATATAAAAACTTAAATAAAAAAATTCAAAGAAAGTCTCCATAGAAGAATGCCTACCAATTGACTAGTTTTTTTTTCTAAACTTCGCTCATCTAAAACCCAAATATATCTAATCTATCATAATATAATTTTTTCATTAATTTTTGCTGATTCGGCCTTGAACACGAGTACTGTGACAAATGTATTACGTAAACGGTTTTTCAATTTCATCAAATTCCCTAAAGTCTAGAATCATATTTACAAATTTCTCCAAAGAATTAGTTGTGCGCTATGAACCGATATAAACGAAAACTCAAAATAAATAATTTTCTAAAACCTGGAAATCAACTCTGTATAATTTTTTACAAACAAAGCTGAATTCCGGGCTTTGCTGAGATTCAGCGAAACCAGTCATCAACTCCATTCAGCACTGAGTCTTTCTTTGGCAATTATCAAAGCTAAAAACAAGAGCGATCTTTATAATTGTGCAGAGATCATCCAATTGTTTTGTCCTTAATTACTCAGTAATTATTGATTGTCACTGAGTTAATTTCATATCCTATCTATCCTAGTCTACAGACATTTCAAACATCTAGTCAATCAGGTGAGGAATGTTCTTCTTTCGCAATGACTTATTTAATTCCGCGTCAAAAATTGGTTTACCAAACCAATTCAAAAGAACATTCCCAGCACGAAATGGAATAGATCAACCACTGTGATAAAATATCCTAAAATCAAAGTTTCTACACTTTTTTCTTCAGATCATGTGGTTTATCTTCCTCCACTTCTTTTTGGTCTCCCTTTTCGGTTTTTGATCATTCTGAAAGATCCAAAATTCGAGAACGAACCATATTTACGTTTTCAAGCGACTACAAATGTCGATTCTTAAGCCTTAAGCCAATATTAAACCTTTAATATTTTTACACAATGTGAACATAAGATTGCAATTTAAGTTTTAAAAATGACAGTGAAATATTGAAGGAGTAAATATTATCTCCTTATTCTTAGAATGATTTAAATTTTAATGCATTCAACTTTGAAAATTGAATTATTAAAAATATTGAAATTAGTCTATCTTTAGAACCAGAATTGCAATCACAGCCTTTCATTCAAGCTTCAACTTCAAACAAGCAACCTAGCGATTTCGATTCTCAAACCTCAGAAACAAGTCACTTCTCTTTTTTTTCAAAGCTTCTTTCATCAAATGGCACTACAATGCAGTCTTCTATCTTTCCTGGCGCTTGCTTCTCGAAACTCACGATAAAACTTCCTAAAAATCCGAGCCTACTCTAGTTCAAAAAAGTTTTCTCACCATCTTCTTCAACCCAGTACTTTTTTTCTCTTTCTTCCCCGAAGAAGGCGTAGCGCTACTACTTCTGTCGCTTTCTTCGCTGTGACCGTTAGTCGCACTCCCATTTGCCTGTCCTTCTAGAACAGGTCGAAGACTAGAATTGCTCTCCTGTTCGGTGAACTTACCCTTCTCTGTATCTTCAGATTTCCGATTGCCATTGCTAGTCACAGCTCTTTTACTACGCGAACCGAGCGCAGTTTTCATAAAAGAAGGCGACGAGAGTTTTGCTTTTAAAATCCCAGTTTTTGAGCTCTTTTTCAAAGGCTCGGCTTCTCCCTCGTTACTAGAAACCAAAGATACCTTATTGGTCAATTGAGTTTCATTTTGGAAAGAGGAGCTTTCCTCAGCAACATCCTTTTCCTCGGGAGAAGATAAAATTTCGATTCTACTATCGAGACTTCTGTTACACCAACCTGCGTAATTATCTGGTGCAGAATCAGGCCTTTGGTCGATAGAACTTAGAGATTCTTTCGTAATGTTTGGGGTGTCAATTGAAGACGATCTTCTCGAGGGCAGATCATTTGGAAGAACGTTGAGCATTCCCTTGTAGCGAACCAATTCGGTTTTTGTCACTCCATTCGAGATTCTAAGAGCTGTGTCTTTCTTTCGTTTCCTCTTTTTCTCTTTTTTCGAAGCCACTGCTATCCTTTGCTCTTGTATCATCAATTCTTCATAGGTGCCAGAGATGTTGGAGGCGATTTCACTTGGTCTTCGTTTCTTGGGTTTTTTGAGAAAAAGAGTCTTCTCGCCGAGGAACATGGTGGCTTTTCGCTGGGTGGATTTTTTATTCTCGGTGGGCTGATCTATTTCTCTTTCTTCGTCCTCTAAGTCGACTGATCTTCGACAGTAGGAGATAATAATGATGACGAGAATGACATTTACAAAGATAAAAATCACGTGTTGGCCAAGGTTTAATAATTTACTCTGCCAACTGTCCCGATCGTAGAGAAGAGTCTCGACCGATTTTGAGAGGAATCTGATTTCTTCTCGAAGGGCTCCGATTTCTTCCAATCTTTTGGAATCGCGCTCTTCTCCTTTTCTGAATTCTTCGCTCATCGCAAATGTTGCACGTTCGAGGGATCGCTGCATTTCTTCGACTTGCTTTTTGTAACGACGACTCAGCTCTTCTAAGTACTGGCCACTCAGGGACATATTACGTTCCAGAGCCTGAAAAAAAAATTTATATTGGTTAGATTATCTGACGAAATTAAAAGCAGGCAACAAGAAAAGCACGTGTAGTTAATTTGATAGAAAATTAAACATCCTTTAACACAACAGATCAAACATTTCAAAATAAATCAATTCTGAAATAATACTCTAATTTTCAACAAAAAAATATCGTTTTTTTTTTACAAAAATTGGAACAGTTAAACTAACAATTTAAAAAATCAACTTACGATAACAAAAAAAGACAATGGACTTCCAACAAAATAGTTAATTTTCCAACCAATATGATGAATTTCCAACTAAAAAGATCAATATTTAACTGGAGCACTTCAATCTCCAAAAATGAAGGTGAATATTCAAACAAGAAGATCAATTTACACATAAGAATCATTGTTCATGTTCAATCAAATGTTCAACTGAAGTAGTTGCATTTCAAACCACAAAGACGAATGTTTATCTGCAATGATAAACATTTAAGTAGAATAGTTCAACTTTTTGATTGATAAAAAGAAAGCGGTCATTTCTCTTTTTTTTTGGTAGAATTTTTAATAGTCTATGTTGAGTCAAGCGAATTCCCGGTCATTTCCCGGTTTCCCGGTCAAGTCGCCACACTTCAGAAGCATTTCCAGCCAGAGCTGAAATATGAAGTTGTGATTGAAGAGTACAAATTATCGCAAAAATCAACACTTATTTTTGACTTTCGAGAGACTTATAGTCAAAAATTATCAATCTGTTATATGGGTGTCTAACGCAAGGCTGGCGCGCTTCTCCTTTCTTACCCTTCTTCGAGAATTCTCATCTCGCTTCCCCTTTCCACATCGCGCTCACCGCATGAACGCATTCAAGGTGGTAAGAGAGGGGATTGACGAGTGATAGTTATTTACACCGTTGCTCACGCGTTGAACACCCCTGATCTAATAGTATTATTCCAAATCGATAATAGTTTCACGCTTAACTTGACAAAGTTCGCATATAAAACAGACACAAAAAATACATATCAAAATACCAACTGACCTTAATTCTATTGGAAAGCCTCAGAAAAACAGATTCCTTTTGTAGAGGCGTAGGACTTGTTGTAGGTTGAGCCACCGAGGAACTTCCTCCATGTCCATAATGAACCTCTCCTTCAAACTCCTTAAAGTCCGACAAAAGACTATCGAAATTCATCTGCTCCTGTGTCAATATTTTAGCCTCTTCTCCCAAATCTGATTTATTTTGTCTCATATCCTGCTCTTGACCTTCAGCCTTCACATCCACTTTGCTTTCAGGAACATCCTGAATCTTTGGATCATTCTCCTTTTCTGGAACCTCTTGCTTTTCCTGCTCATTATTCATAACCAAAGAAGCTTGAACCTTCTCTAGATTATCGGAAATGTCTCCCTGAACAAATGTTTCATCCTGAAGATCCTTCCTGAGGGTCGAACTTACAACAATAACAGCCGGAGAAGGCGTTGTCAAAATTTCAGGATGGCTGGACTCCTCCACATGATCCTTACTCGGTTCCAAAACTGGAACCAATGATTCTTTCTTCACCTCTTCATTACTCAAAGTCTTTGTAGGTTTTATCTGCGAAGCCAAAACTTCACTCGGGCTCGAAGTTTCGGAAGAAGCAGCCATCAAGTTTTCAGTCTCTTTTCCTGCTGCCTCAGGACTTCTTTGACCGGATTCCTGGATCGATATCGTGGGCCTGCATGACGGCGAAGAAGTATCTAAAGAACAAGGATTGACCCTGGGTTGCGAATTCTCAATCAAATGATCACGTTTCTCTTCTCTGGATTCAATAATCTCCGCTTTTGATGTTCCATTACCTGGAACAGGAGCAATCTCATCACTCGAATTTAAAACAACTTTTCCATCCTTTGAAGCCAGAACATTGCAGAGGGCAACTACGTAATCGGGTGTGAGAACAGAGGCTAGGAAAGTTGCTTGGAGGTCCCGCGCTTTACAAGTTTCTGGTTTAATCCAATCCTCCTCCGATTTTCCTTTGTGAATCAAGCAAAGATGACTGTACCGTAAAGTGTCTCTGATGGAGATCGTATCCAGCAGAGCGCTTAGGTACCGATCTCTGCAACTCAAGAGTTGAAAAACTCTCGCGAATCTGTCGTCAGTGCAATTTTTACAAACGATCGCATACCTAGGAGTCGTGCAACTCGTCAGTGGACTTTGAAGGAGATCCCCTCGGATACTCTCCTGGATCTTCGTGATGTTGTTTCTGCTCAAGTCTCCCGTTTTTACAAGAACTTCTGCAGCTTTCCTGACGATGCTTAAAACAGCATCTCTTGCGCTCCCAAATAAATTCCTAGACGGTTCTCCATCTTCGAAATCCAGAGGATCTTCTCCATTTTCGTTCTCATTATCCTCGTCGTCGGAAATGGGAACTTGGATGTCTGTTTCGGTTTCGAGGACCTCGAATTCGCTGGTACCGTATGCACGAAAAAGAGAAATGGGACAAAAATGTTCAGAGCCGTAATGTGAATGGAGCTCGATTTTGATGAATTTTCCAAAGAGGTGCGGTTGTAGGACGAAATTTTGGATGTCGCGTTCGTCTTTTGCAGTGAAGTGACCAACTGAACTCCAGTCTCGAGTGGGGAATCGGTCACTCACGTAGACGGAAAAGTCTTTTGGGGAGGAGCTGAAAAGCTCAAAGTTGGCTAATTCGATCTTCTTCGCCTGAATCGCTTCGCAAAGCTCGACGACAAACCAAACTCGAGAGGTGCAAGTGTTCAGCATATATTCGTCTCGGGTTGACACGAGAACGTTCCTGGCGCTTCGAGATTCGGGATTTGTTGCGACGATTTTTGCTCCACAGTCAGGGGAAGCGTAATTCTTTGAGCGCATCTTCATACCACCGACGTTTTTTCCTGGATTACCGGGATTTTGGACTGAGACGTTGGGATGTGCTGAAAAATAACAGTTTAGTTTAATGAAGGGAGGTTTCGATTTCAAAATTACCGGACTATCGGCTTAAGGTCATCTCAAGGTACCACCTGCTACCTGAAGGCTCATCCGACCCTTTCTATTGTTTCATGCGAGCGTAGAGTTCGTCGAGACTCGGAAAGGGACATGTGCTCAACCTACGGCTCCCCTATTCGGGCGATGGCAAATACTAATGTCCGATACCTTTTGCAGCCTCGGGTAATTACAAAATATGAGATTATTAGATCCTGGATTTAACAATTCTTAAATATTATATTCGAAATCTACGGGTTTTAGAGATCCCAACGATATATCAAGTGACTCTGAAAGTTGAATATCAGAAGTTTAGCTCATGTGTAGTTAATAATGAACTCTGTTCCACACCACCATAAGGTTCCACACCACATATCGTTTTCTTATTTTCTTTATTTGTTTGAACAAAAATCAATTTTATCCAAACTATTTAATGAAAATATTAACAACTTGATTCAAGATAAGTTTGGTAGAAATGCAATTCTTTCTAGTTCAAGATTAAACAATTGTGCTCGAAAGTCATTTTTTTTGTATAACATACCGATTATTCGGTTCAAAATTCATATTTACGGATTAAAAATTCAACAATTCCTTTTATCATTTTTTTAAAATTCAACATTGTGGGTCAAGAATTCAAAAATTCGGTTTAATATCCACTTTTTTTGTTAAGAATCAATACTCGTAAGTTGAAAATTTAACTTTTTTGTGTAAAGAATCCTTTTTCTTTTGGTATAATAAATTTCTTCTTTTAAGTCGAACATTTGTCAGGTTTTCGAGAAAACAGCCTATTCAGTTGAAAATTCAATTGTTTTGTAAGTAACTCGTCTTTTTGGCTTTGAACTTTTCAACAATTTAGTAGAGCTTTCTTTTTCTCCTCGACTGAATACTCTTTTTGGGCTGAAAATTCAACTCTTTTGTTGGAAATATGACTATTATCTTATTGATATATTTTATCGAGAAGAATCTCTTTTCTCCTAAATTCAACTTTTTGTAGGAAATCCATCATTTTAGTACAAAATTCAAATATTTTCTCAAAATTCGTGTTCTTCTCGATGAAAGATTTGTCTTGGTTGAAAATTCATCTCTTTTGCTAAACATTTGTATTGACTTTCATCTCTTTTGGAAGAAATTTTATAGTTTTATTCGGGATTGCAACTGTTTAGTGGATAATGAATCTAATTTAAAGAAAACAATTAAAAAATTAAATAAAATAAAAATAAATTTAAATAAAATAAATAAATAGATTCAAATAAAATTTGAACATAAAAATTCAACTATTTTCTTGGAAATTAATTTTTCCTGTTGATCAAGACTTTTTTTCAATCAAAAGGGAATCGATTTTTTTTGTAAGAAATCACTTTGGTCGATGAATAGAAATTTATCTTTGCCGCTTGAAAATTCCCCAATTTGGTTTAACTTTTTTTTCTTTCTTTACTGATAAATCTTTCATGGTTGAAAATTCAGTAGAAATTTGATTTTGAACATTGAAATATAGTTGTATTGTTAGTAATCAGTA
>WSXT02247695.1:0-15247 GCA_011762715.2 Neuroterus valhalla | reverse complement strand
TGCTTCTCTGTTCATCTTTTTCTGCCTATCTCTATACCCCTCCTTATACAGCGGCACTATAAGGCCCTCGCTCTACTCTCCTGGAAATTCCTTACGCCTCCGTACTTTCCTAATTACCTCTTTTAGCCTCTCTCCAACTGCTGATGTGCCGCAAATCAATGCTTCGTTCTGCACCCCGTCCAAGCTCACTGTCTTTAACATTCTTTAATTTCCTCATTTGTTACTCTATCCCCTCGTCATTTAACTCTGTCCCTTCTTCCTCTCTCTCTCCTAAATGATTCTTCGAAAAATTCAATTTATTCCAATATTCCTGATCTTCTTACTCATACCCTGCCTACCCTTTTCCCTGTCTTGTTCTTCAACTTCCCTCATCTTTCCTCCGTTCATCTGAGCCGCTGAATGATTCTTTAAAAAATTCCCTGTATTCGTCACTCCATATCTTCTCTCTTATACCCTACCTACGTTTAACTGGATACTTACCTCCCACACGTCGTTCTCAGTTATAACGCTTCCAACATCATTCTTAGATCCTCTTCTCCCTTGCTCTTTTCTTTCACACTTAAACCTGAACTTCTTCCTCATCTCCATATTCACCTCTCTCCACTGTATCACTATTTCCTTTTTCTTCTTTCAAAACATTTTGTTTTGTGCACACACCATGTCACCTTACGTTTAAACCCCCTCGCCCCATATCAAGGCTAATAAGTACATTCGAAGATATACCCGCTTGGACTAAGCAGCCTTATTGCGGTGTCTTACGCTCCGAAAACCCAATCCCGCGCATGGTGCCTTGAAAAATTTTACCCAACAGACAGACGAGTTAACCGACAGAAACAGGATGGATTCTGGATTTGGTTATTCCTGAAAACGCAATTAGGGCCTTCGGAGCTCTCAAATTGCAGACAGTATCTAGAACGAAGTGGTATCTTCAGCAAGGTGGCCCTACCACACCCTTTAAGGGCCCGAAGAGCATTCGGAGGTGCTCTGGATCAGACAAACCATGGCTGAGACGGAAATCCTAATGATGCGAATAATGTTTCACAGACAGATAGGCGCAGCTCTAATCCAAGAACCCCGGTTGAACCATAGGAGGATTAGTGTATCGAAAATATTGATATGATTCTTAAATTATCGAAGTGTGTGTTATTATATGTTCGAAACGTCGAATAAATGAAAGGAAATTGTAATAAAAAAATAAAGCTTCAAAAGTTATGGAAGTAACTGAGATCTCAAAACATAGATGTTTCTATTTTAACTTGGAAGCTTTTGAATATTCAAGCAAATATTGTTAAAATTCCATTCATTCCATGAAAGATAGTGAAATCATCCTACATGAATGAGGTCTCTACAAAAAAAAAAAGATTTTATGATCGAAATTTAGGAAATATACTTCCGATGTGCTCAACTGGCTAGGTGTTGGCTAGATGACGCATTCCACTTCAAGAATATCAAACCTGTGACGTATATAATTATCTCTGGGAACGTGAGCAAAGTGATAGTGCTGAATGTCTCATATTATAGAGCTAAAGCATTAAAAGAAATATTTAAATTCTGAGAGCGTTACTAGTTTGAGAATTTGAGTAAGCTCTCTCTGAAAATTGTAATAATTCCGAAACTTTTTTTGAATTTTAATAGATCTAATACGCATATAACGAAATAAGATGCTGTTATGTATGAATGAATGAAGAAATTCTTCTGCTTAGTTTTTCTTATACGAAGTAACTCGGGGAAATTTTTTACAGAAAACGCATATTTCTACAATTCTACTACAAGCTTATTCTTCTTGTTCTCCTATTCCCAATTAGAAAAAGAGTAAATTGGTAAAAACAAATCTGGTTTGCGGGTTACAAGAATTCCGAGAGCAGAATACTACATGGATGATTAGGCCCCCTTATCCTACCCTCCTCACCCTAAGTGTAACGAAAATAGACTTGTACGGACAAATCAGTTTACAGATCATAAATTTTATCTGAGTAAGACGTTTTGTTACTAAAAATTGGAGGTAATGTAATATTCGATATTCCTCTCGAGACTCATATGTTTTCTTGTACATGTGCCTTCGTATAATCCTATTGATTGTCCAAATTTTTTCTTTTGTGAATTTGAAATGATTTTATTGGAAATGACTAGACACTTTTTTCATGTACACTGTTTATCGTATGGTCAAAAAAAGGAAGAAACCACTTGACACAGTCAGAGAAAATCCATTCATGTCACACCTCACGACGGCACAAGCATGCGACTGATCCTCACTTCAAAAAATTGTCTCTGGATCTGTATATAAAACAGCATTTTGTTCTACAACCTGCTGGAAAATTCGATCGTGATTTTTCGTAGATTTGTGGGTCTTTTCTCGTTTTTTTCAGTAGGCAGATTCAGAACTGAGAGAATTTTAGTCGCACAAGGGTGCCGGACTTATCACATGGTATACTGGAAGACGGGAACTCTTTGCAATGCAAACTGAGCCCCAGCTACTCTTCCATCTGCTAGCCTATCTAGCCTGGATGAGGCGAATGAATCGATCTATTCTGGGTTCGACCGCTGGATGCCTATGATTAGTACACTTTTCCAGTTTATCATGTCATTAGATGTGTGTTTATGTATATGTGCTCATTACTCATTACTCATTACCCTTTACGCTGTCAAAACGAAGACCTAATGATGAACAAACGTACTCAGTACCTCTGTACGTGAATTAATCAATGATAACTCGTTTTGTTCCGATTTAATTTATGTCGACCTCTTTTCTTTCATACTTTCTTTTTGCACCTTCCTTTGATTTGGTAGTGACCGACGTTATGGATTGAAACACCACTTCATAACAAATAAGCTGTTCGTCTAGACATGATTTTATTAACCGAACATTTTCTCGCTTGAAATGATTGCTTTAGTTGATCATTTACGCAATGAATATTGCAAACCATAATATAGCTTTGGATGACAGCACTGACACTTTCATTAACTGACCGCGTGCCCCTGGGAAAGTTTCAGGTGATGAATGGAGACTGGGTGTGTGGAATGACAGAGGTATAAATGATTTAAAGGAAAAGGAGTTGCGGGATAGTATGCGCTTGAAAAAGCTGGAAATTTGGTTTGTACCGGAAACAGAGAAAATGGGATGTGAGAATGAAAGAGGTGGAAAATGATCTCGAATTCTGGTCGGAAAGAGACAAGGAATCACACACTAGCCAAAGAATTGGTCTAATTATGAATGAGAGAGCAAAGGACACCTTCTGGGACCCGTTGAATGATGTGATAGAAACATGTAATTTAGGAGAAAGAATAATATTACTCGGAGATATGAACGGTTGGGTTGATGTGCAACGCGACGGTACTGACAGAGTACTTGGTCATACCGGAAACCCAAAAACAAATGGCAATGGAAATAAGTTGATCAGTTTATGTTTAGAAAAGAGTTTGTTTATTACAAACACTTGGTTCAGGCACAAAATGATACACATGTATACTTGGTGCAGAGGCGAAAGCCATAGTATAATCGACTTTGTAGTAGCAGACGAAAAACTGAAAGGGCTTGTAAAAGATACAAGGGTTATGACAGGTTCTAAATGCGGCTAGGATCACTATCTTATAGTTTCGAAAATAAACATAGGACAGAGATAGAGGAGAAGAAAAGTTTTCGAAAAATCGAAACTGTCGCGAGTCAGAATAGAGAATTTGCAAAAACCAGAAGTACATATAGTATATCGTGAAAAGCTGGATAAATACTTAGGGCATCACAAAGATGATTGGAAGACTGAAATTAGACAACAAAAATGTCGATGGTGCATGGATAATACTGCGAAATGGAATCTTCGAAAGTGCTCCGTAAGTTTGTGGTACTGCGACTGTAGGAAAAAAGGCCGATGATACGTGGTGGAATGATGAAATACGCGTCGCAGTCAACGAGAGAAAAGGAGTATACTCCAGAATGTTGAATACCAGAGGTCTTAGCGATAAGGAAAGGACCAGAGTAATACATGGTTATAGAGACAAAAAGAAGAAAGCAAATATACTTGTAAAAAAGGGCAAGGAATAAATCAAAATGGAAGGAGAGAAGAAAATATAGAATTATTTCGGAGGAAATAAGAGAAGATTCTGAAATTTTTTGAGGAGACTAGAAAAGGAAATACTAGCACTGAGGTAGTCGGAATCCAGAAAGCTGATGGCGAAATGGTATGAGATTTGGACGAGGTGAAAGACTGTAGCAGAATCGGTATAGATGAAATTGTTTTCGTAATTAAAAAACTAAAAAAAGATACGGCTGCCGGTGTGGATGGTATTTCCTCTGAAAAGCTTAGGTTCAGTGACAGATATTTCTTTTTGTGGCAGTGTGTATTTATGAATATGTGTACTTTAAATAGCGAAGTTCCAGGCGATTGAAAAAAAGGCGATTATTGTCCAAATTTACAAAAAAAAGGGTGATCCAGGCGACTGTAATCATTAGAGACTGATTAGCCTACTAAGCACTGTGGGGGAAATACTTAACAAAATACTTAATAATAAAGTCATAGGAGAAATAAACAAATATTGAGCTTAAGACAGACAACAGAAAAAAGCCCAAAAGTAAACAAAAGGTGTTCTTCACATTTGTTGATCTAGAAAAAGCTTCCGACATGGTAAACAGAGCTAAACTTTGGGAGGTCTTGAACGAATTTGGAGTGACTCGATAGCTCCTGGAAGCCACAAAAGCAATATATGATGGTAGCAACGCACCGTTTCGAATAAATTAGTTCAACTTCTAACTCAATGGTTTGATTTCGGCACACGAAAATTGAATTTAAACTAGAAACGTGAATGTTTGAACAAGGAAGATTGTATTTTTGCATTTGTGTTTTCAACAAAAAAGTTCAATTTTGAACAAGAAGGATAAATTTCTTATTAGAAAGGACAGGATGCCCAGAGGCAGCCTCCCTGCTGCTTACACTATGGAGTCTTTTGTCTCCATATTGCTTCACTACCATGTCAACTAATATATCGTCTTTTGTTCTACAGTTGTATTGCTTCGTAGCTTAATCCTTAAACAATTTCTGCAGGAGAACGCACTCATACTGTTCTTCACTTTCCATGAATCCCAAACGGTTTCGCCATAAAAATTCCTAGTTTCGACTACCGCGGTGCTTTAGCTGTGAGCTTGTGCCATTTCTAATCACCTGGAACCTGATGCGATGGAGGTGAATGGACCTCGGATTCTAACGCAGTGACCTCAAGAACCTATTTATGTATTTTTCTGGATTTTCCTATCAGAATTTTGCAGTTTGGCTCGAGTGTGTGCTGCTCCTTGTGAAAGGTGTCACGCGAAACGTAAAACTCTGCTCAATGTACCTTACCATCAACTAAGCAAGGCTCAGGTGCAGAAGCTGTGAAGAAGCGACCATTAAGAGAGGTTACGACGCTCATTAGGCACCTGTGAAACAATAAGAATTCCTTCCCTATCAGGTTTTAACGCAAACTTCAACCAGTTAGTGTTGGGGAGAAGAATCATCAGCGATATGGGATAAGACCGAATGGAATACCTACCATACACTGAGTTAAAGAAACCAAACTCAGGTGACACGCTTACCTTCCAGAACAAAAACAGTTCTCTCGGGTCACAAATACATCATATGCTAGATGACTCTTAGGGAACCGAAAATATTGGAGGCCCTACGAGCACACTTCAGGACTCATACAAAGAGGAACTCGAAGGTAGACTCTCCTGTTTTCAGGAACTAGGGAACCAAAGATAAGCTAGAGCACGCCGCAGAGTTTATGTGAAGGCGTTAGATCATATCGTATGAGAACAGTTGCACCAAAAGTACAATCAACTCTAGGGAGTGGACAGAGTGGTAGAACACTTATCGTTAAAAATTTCGAAGCAAGTCTAGAGCATTGCACGAAAAGGCAAACAAAACATAAAACATTTGTATTTTTAAGGAAGAAGTTCATTCCAAAAGAAAAAGAATGAATTTTTGATAAAGAAGGATGAGAGAAGTCCTGATGAGATCCTCCCTGCTTCTTTCATGACGGACTTCATTGTTTCCGAACATATTATCGCTTCCTAACGAGATTCTGATGCCCTATCTGGAAGGTATTTCAATGTTCCTAGTAAAAGCAAGGCTCTGAATAACCAATTCCAAAGGGCGCTTTGAAGGCTCCTGAGAGGCTCTGCAGGGTCTCAAAGGAGGCTGTGGAGGCTTCGTTAAATGCTCCAAAATACAGCGTTGGAAGCTTTGAAAGTCATTCTCAGAGGCTTCAGGGCTCGTCGTAAGAGGCCGTGCAGGGATAATGGCATTCGAACGGCTCCGTAGACTCTTGTAAGAACATTATGTATGCTCCATAGGAGGCTATAGAATACCTCATAAGAGGCCTCTTCGTTCTCCTCTGATATGTATATTGTATAGTAATAGGGTTTCAAAAAAATCAGGTTCAAAGGATTTTTAGACTTATTAGGGAAGGAAAAATAGTGAACTCACAATGCAATAATATTTATTGATTAATTACACATCTTATAAAGATAATTCATTGAATTTAATTCTCGAACGAGAATAATCAAACGTGACAAAGAGTGCTCCCTACAACTTTGTCAAAGTTTTTGACCTACTCAAGGTATTCCGTATAAGTTTATAAGCAAAATATTAGATAAACAGCCTTACGAATAATATTAAAAACTGATTTGTTTACGCATTGCTGTGCACACATAACAGTCATTCTTATTTATCGTCGAACCCAGTTGGGAACCTCCTCGGACCAGAGACGCAGCACACCTACCATTCTAACGATGCGATCGATGTCCTCCGGATGTAACGTTCGTACATAAATGACTGGCAAGAACATATTTTCCATTACCTCAAAATTCTCAGGATGTAGTTTTGCATAATAAGTCTTCGGACCATTTGTGAGAAACAAATGAGACTTCCTGATTATTGAAAGCATCATCAATAGGTTTCAGAAATGCAGTTGCATGTACAAACATGTCAGGCAACCGTATAAAAACGTCTCCTAGGTCTGCAGGTGGTCTGCATATTGCGTATGGGTTTGTTACCCACGCAGGAACATAGGAATAAACATGAACTATATGCGAAGTTTGTAAATGTGTGGCACCGTGCAGTAAAGTGGTAACGTGGCTTCCTTCTTTTATGATAACAGGCTCGATTGATAGATGTGAACCTTGCGTCGCATCTATTTTTTAAAGAGAAAAAGTGGTAATGTATTTTTGTGAGAGCTAGAAGAAAGATGTTCTTATTAGGTAAAAAAAGCGATTTTAGTTCAATATTTAAGTAGTGTTCTGAAACAAGGAATCATCATCGGCTCGTCTTACGTTTGGGGCAAAATTTCCACAATAAACCTTGTAATTCGTAAAACACCGGATTTAACTGTTTTGAAAAAATGAGTAGTTTAGCCAGAAAAATATTTTACTAGTCCAGCCAAAAGGATGCAGTCCAGAATTATGTATGTTTATTGATTGGAGAAGATCAACAAGCTTAGGTTTGGTACACAGATTTACCAAAAGAGGGAACAATCAACGAAAATATATCTTATACTCGTGTTTCTTTGGTTTCATACGCCTTTTTAGCCTTATCAGAATCTTCTTCACTATAATCAAGGGCACAGAAAACTGTTTTGTTCGCTTTCTGTGATCTGCCTCTAGCTGGATATCTTACCCGCAAATGATCTTTTTGCTCTCCCTGAGATCATGTCCACTCATCTCACCCTATCTTCCTTCTCTTCGTATACCTTTTTTACCCCTTCGATCAACTTTTCTTCACTCCCTCCTCCTTTGACACCTCCAAGAACATCCTCCTATTCATTGATTGGTAAGCGCCTTCCTGATCTACGAAAAACACTAAAAACGCTATTTCTCTGTTCACCTTCTTCTACCTATCTTTAAACCCCTCCTTATACAGTGACACTGTCAGGATTCGTTATGCACCCTATCCAAGCCTGCTGTCTTTGACCTTTTTTAATTTCCTCATTCGTTACTCTATCTCCTCTTTACTCATTTTTCTCCCTTCTCCCTTCATTCTTAAATGATTCTTTGAAAAATTCAATTTATTCCCACATTCCTGATCTTCTCACTTATACCCTGCCTACCCTACGATTTCTAAATCGATAACTTGTCTCCCACACGGCCTCATTAGTTTTAACTTTTTCAATTCCTTCTTCAGATCCTGCTCTCCCTTGCTCTTTCCTTTCACACATCAACCTGAACTCCTCCCTCATCTCCACGTAATCCTATCTCCGCGGTTTTCTCATTCCACTCCTGTTACTTCCTTTTCACCCTTTTCTCTATCTTTTTCCATTTTCTTTCCTACCACTGTAGCACTATTTCTTTTTTCTTCTTTTGAAACCTTTTTTTGCACACACCGTGTCAGCTCCACTTGCAGATTTCCCCCATATCAAGGATAATAAGTACATTCGAACATACCGCAAAATGGTCGTAATTTATCCTAGTACCCGTTAAAACTAAGCAGCCGTATTGCGGTGCCTTACACGCCGAAAACCCAATCTCCGGCATGGTGTCTTGGAGAATTTTACCCAACAGACAAACGAATGAAACGACGGGAGAAAGATGGATTCTTGATTTGGTCATTCCTGAAAACGCAATGAGGAGGGCCATGGATGAACGGGAATTCTAATAATGCAAATAAATTTTCACTGCTGCGGAGACATCTTGACGATTCTATCAAGGCATATAGCAGTGTGACAGACAGGCGCAGCTCTTATCCAAGAATCCCGGTTTGAACATATAGTTGGGTCAAATTAGACCAACAAATAGGAGTAAAGATACATAAATTCCCATCAAGTTGAAAGTGATTAAAATTTTCGAAAGATAATTAAAAACAACATATCAAAACTACCTATCGTGCCGGTACGGGCAAAAAAATTGACTTGAGGTCAAAGGTAGAAGAATGGGTTTTTCGCGATTTTCTTTATAACCATAAGTTTTGTCCCAAACGTACCTACAAAAAAAGCTGTAGATCATAAAAGTATCTTTAAAAAAAAGTATCAATAATTTTCTTCCGTAAAGGTACCGTTTCTGAGATGTAACGATCCAAAAAGTTGTAAGCGTCATATTATGCACACGTTTCCATGCCACATCTGAGGTAGTGTACTCAGTGCGTTTTTTCAACGTGCTTCCCACCAGTAGGCCTTAAACAGGTCTGTTGTGATTCTGTTCAATTGAAAACTATTGCCTAATAAGATTTTTTTTAATAAGATTTGTTTTATTGCATATAAGATTATAAGATTAAAACATATGAGATATAAGATTATAAGCATATAACATTATAAGATTTATTGCAAGGATTGGAATTGGTAAAAGCGATAGAAATTGAAAAACAGTAGAAAAAATTATTCATCCGATTCATTGTTTTCAAATACTTCTTCTTGTTGATCTCCTTCTTCTTTTTCTTCTCCTTTTCTTTTTTTTCTTCTTCTCGATCTTCTTCAACTTATCTGTAAGTGAATTGCGTCGATAGCGATATATCACATGTCTGTCCGCCAGTATCGAGCGAATCCTGTGCTTTTGGTGATTAAACATTAGATCACGACCGGCCTTGACAATTCGTGCATGCCAGAGAACAAAACAGTGCAACTTTTTTGCAACCGCATTCAGCACTGCATCCCTTTTAACAGTTGCGAAAAATTGTGTTAAGCAGTTTTCCCGGCACAGGCGGAATTAAAGTTTGAATTAGTTGTGATGTATCATCGGCCAACTTCCAACCCCAATCTTTCGAGTCAAGCTGATAACCAGGCCACGATTGAACTTGGTACTATACCCGGGAAAGATGTTGATGAGCAGCAACTGAGGTTGGATAAAGTCAAGATAATTGCAGTTGTTTTTCATTCCCAGTGTTGTAGGGAGCTCCTAAAAAACTACCTGCCTCAGTTGCTGCTCATCAACATCTTTTTCGGGTATAGTACCAAGTTCAGGCGTAGATTGGTTATCAGCTAGACCCAAAAGATTAGGGTTTGAAGTTGGACGATAATACATTAGAACTAATTCAAACTTTCCTTCCACCTGTGTCGGAAAATCTGCTAAACACGATTTTCTGAAACTGTAAAAAGGGATGCAGTTCTAAATGTGGTGACAAAAAAGTTGCACTGTTTTGTTCTCTGGCATGCACGAATAGTCAAGGCTGGTCGTGTTCTGATGGTAAATTACCAACATCAGAGGATTCGTTTGATACTGACGAACAGACAGGTGTTTCATCGCTATTAACGCAATTTACTTACAGCCAGGATGAAGAAGATCAAAAAAAAGAAGAAGAAGTAGAAGAAGGAGATGAACAAGAAGAAGTAATTGAAGATCATGATGTAGACGAATGAATTTTTCTATTTTTTTTCGATTTCCATCGCTTCATTTAATCCCGATTCTTGCAAATATCTTATATGCAATAAACAGAAATCTTATTCTGCAATAGTTGTTCAATTGAACAAAATCACAAGAGACCTGTGGAATAGGCCTACTTGTAAAATCACGTTAAAAAAACGCGCTAAGTACACTACCTCGAAAGTGGCGTGGAAGCGTGTGCATATTATGACGCTCACTTCGTGTCTGAAGTACTTTTGCGATAAAACTTACGGTTTTGAAGAAAATCGCGAAAACCCCATTTTTTCGTTTGACCTCTAGTCAATTTCTTTGCTCGTACCGAACGATGAGGAGTTTTGATATGTAGTTTTTAAATATTTTTTGCACGATTTCACTCACTCTCAGCTTGATGAGAATTTATGTACCTTTAAATGTCTAATTTGACCGGACTTAGTGGCTTAGCTAGGTATTGCTTTATATATTTGGAGCTACGAAAAACAGTACCATGAGCATGCATGTCCGTCAAGGCTATACAGATGCGATCTAGGAACGCAAGTTTCAGGTCTCTATAGACCACGCCGTTATCTAGGCAAGGCTAAGGGATAAAAGCGAAGGGAGACTACAAGTGTTCATCAGTTTTGCTTATTTTCTAGGTGACGCTGCAGAGGCCTTACCTCCCAGAGAGCTTTAGGCTGGCATTCAGCACTGCAAAGGAAATAAAATGTCTTCCCTATAGTCCGGGCATCTGGTACTTTTGCTCCTGAAAAATTCCTTTTCCCAATTTTGTTTTTGAGAACGCTTCATAAAGGGGTCCTCTTTGACATATCAAAAAAGTGTCCTCGATTAGGAGGGGGAACAAAAATAATCCGCTATCTTCAATAAGTTCCGAGTTATGATAGATTGAAATTTCCCAATTTTTTGGATTCTCGGCGAAAAATCGCTAAGTCTCAAAAACCACTCTATACCGTTCTTGCTTATTACTTTACAGATAAGTGTTTCACAGTTGAGTTAAAGAAGACCCAATTTCCTGTGATTCCAAAAAAAAAATGTTCTAAATATAATGGGTCATGAGTTATGACCCCTCAAAATTGACTGTTTTTGCCTTTTTTTAGGGGCAAACAAAAAAGTTTCCATTTTTTTGAAATAAATCCTTCCAGGGTAATTTTTTGTTGATGATTCTTAGAGATAAAATAGAACGAAACAGAAATCTGCGTACATAAAAAGAATGAAAAGTCTATTAGTCTATTAGCCCTATTAGTTTAGGCATTGTGAGGTTTCAAAAATTCCGTTTTTCTGGTCATTTTCGACCAAAATCGGAGGGGTTCTGTTTTTTGGAAATACCTCATTTCCCGTAAGTCCCACGACAAAATTTGTATGAAAATAATAAAAGTAGAGTCAATTTAGCGTAAGTTAAAAAAAATGTGTCCTAGCCCTAATAGGTTACGAGATATGACCTTGCAAAGTGCACTTTTTCTACATAGAGGCACCTGAGTGTATCGTAAAGTAGAAGTACGGCCACATTTCGAAGTTCATGTCTCAAGTAAGTGCGTAGAGTTTATCCCAGATACATAATACGTCTTTTTCCGTTACTAAACAAATAATTGTTTATAATAAAATCTTGCTGTCACCACTTTTGATTACTTTTTGGCCATTCTTTTGTTCTTTTGTGGCAAAAAAGTAATTTTAATTGATGCAAAATCTGTGATATATTTTTTCATCAATAAATAATTTACTTTTAATAATTTTTCAATAATTTTTCATAATAAAATCTTCTTATAACTACTTCCGAATATTTTTTTTAGTACTTTTGTGCCAAGAAAATATTCACAATTATCTAGAAATGTGATACATATATTTTGATTATCAAACAAACGATTTTATTAATAATTTTTTATAACAAAATCTTGTGTTAAACACTTTCGAGTAGTTTTTGAGTACTAGGCACAAAACTAAAAAGAAAATACTCAGAAGCGTTCATAACAAGATTTTGTTCTGAACAATTATTCAAAAATTATTAAAAATAATTTATTTATTGATAACAAAATGAATCACACATTTTGCATCAAGTGCAATTACTTTTTTGTCACAAAAGTACAAAAAAATAGCCAAAACGTAATCAAAAGTGATGACAGCAGGATTTTGTTATGTAAATTATTTGTTTATTGACGACAAAAGACGTATTATGCATCCGGAATAAATTTAACGCAATCACTTGGGACGCACACTTCGAAATGTGGCCGTACTTCTACTTTACTGTACAATCAGGTGCCTCTATGCAGAAAAAGTGCAATTTGCAAGGTCATATCTCGTGACCTATCAGGGCTAGGACACTTTTTTTTTAACTTACGCCAAATCCACTCTACTTTCATTTATTTTCTATGATTTTCGTTGTGAGACTCGCAGGAAACGAGATATTCTTTGAAAACCGGTTTTGGTCAAAAATGACCAAAAAAGGGAATTTTTGAAACCTTGCAATTCCTAAACTAATAGGGCTAGAAGACTTTCTTTTCTTAGATTTACGCAGATTTTTGTTTACTCCATTTCATCTCCTGTCAACATTGATGTGAACTTACCCTGGAGCGATTGATATGGGTTAATTAAACCTTGTTTTTTTGCCACTGAAAATAGGCAAAAATAGTCAACTTTGAGGGTCCATGACTCATGATCTATTAGAGTTGGAACATTGTTTTTTTTTTTGAATCAAAGGATATTGAGTCTTCTTTAGCTCACCTGCGGAACACTTATCTGTAAAGTAATTAGGAAGAAAGGTATAGAGTGGTTTCTAAGACTTAGCGATTTTTTGCTGAAAATCCAAAAAATTGGGCAATTCTTGATGAACCATAACTGGGAGCCCATTGAAGATAGCGGATAGCGCAAAATTTAGAAATGTTCCCGAGGAAAATACCGGGTTCTCCTTCCTAATCGAGGACACTTCTTTAATATGTCAAACAGGACCCCTTAATGCAGCGTTCTCAAAAAAAAATTTGAAGGAGGAATTTTTCGGGAATTTTACTCATTTTTAAGACGCAATGCCTGGACTACTATTGGATTGTAACGAACCACTGGAATATAGTTTTGGGGAGCATTTTCATCAACGATATGGGAAAAGATCCATTGGAGTTACTAGCGGGCACAAAGCTAGAGGAGCTGAACTCGAATAGTATTTCAAGATTTCAGAACAAGAGGAGTGTGGTTCTCGGTATGACTATATTCTTCAAAGAACTTTGTGGTTAGACTGTGAGCTGAAGAGTCTCTGATAAGGAGTTTCTTCTGAACCACAAATATATCCTGTTACAGGAAGCCCTTAGAAAACCGGCAAAGCCAGGGAACAATAACCCCAATTTATGTGGAGGCCTCTTATCAAATTATATAAGAACAGTTTCAAAACAAGTACAATCAAATCAAGGGAATAGGCAGAGTGGAAGAAGACTCATTGCAAGAAGCTTTGACAAAAGTCTAGAGTATTTTGCCATAAAGCGAACAAAACAAGCTCTCAGACTGGGTAGATATACGAGTAGAAAGGCTCAGAATCAATAGAAGAAAAACATGAGGATTTACAATTGAGGGGCCGGATCGTATAATGGCGTATAGAATTTTTTGGTGCAAAATCATAGTCCCCTGGAGGCTTCAAAACAAATTTTGGATTCAAAATTCTTAAAGAAAATATCTGCACGTGAAATTTTATTTTGCATCTTTTTGTGCCCTAGACAAAAAGTGGTAACTTTTCTAGTTTTCGAAATAAACCCAAGAAACTTACTTTTTCAAAAAACTTGATTTTAATACGTTTTTCTTCAACTCGTGCTCAGTGCTTTAGTCGTTACAATTTTCCAATGAAAATTTTAGGGAATATGCTTCAACGTTTCCTTGGAATGACAACATGATAGGAATTCAAAACTGCTGGTTCCGAAAATTATTATTGATTTTTTTCTGATCCTCAGCGCGAATCGAACACTTGTAACTTCCAGCGTTTCGTTTAGCGGGGGAATTTTGAGCAGGCAAATACTTCTTGTGACCGGAATTCGGAAAAGGGTATAATGAAGTTTTTTGGAGAGTTTCAGATCAAAGTATATAATAATTTAGGAGTAATTATAATTTTAGTAAACGTCAGCACTGGAGTTTTCGAACTTACTATGCACCCCGCTGTGCCATGTTCTCTCGCTACAGAGTTTTTGCTTGTAATATGATCCTATGAAATTTTTTAGTAAATAATGGTTGAATAAAAAAAAGTTAACAAGATGTTCATAAATTTTATTTTGATTTGGATGTATTTTTCTTGTCTCTTTAGATTAAAATATAGGATACTTTATGTACAAGAGGGCTCACATAAGTCGTGAGCGACCTTGAACATGCATTTTAAAAACAAACCTATGCACAAATATTTTCTTACACTTTGTCAAAATCTATTTCAACAATAAAACAGATCATTCAGTCCTTAACTATGTGTTAGACAGTGCACATTAGATTTATTTTAGGCCTAATAAAGTTGAAAATATCTTGTATTTATTGAAAATCAATCTGGTCACAAATTTTCTATGCAATAAGAAATTCTTGCGGCTTTTCGGTCAATTTCTTTATTATGGTCTTATGACATGTGTCGACGTTCCGGACTGGTACCAGTCCTTCTTCACAGACTCTAGAGAGCAATGAAAGGTTAGGTCAGAGACGTATTATGATCTTCTAAAGAGCGACAGACAAAAACAAGACATACCATGTTGGACCAAAGTCGAGAGTTCCAGAAAAATTTTTCATCTAATTCTAGTGCTATTTTCGATGTGTTTGGGAACGACATTTTTAGTTTTGGCAACATGTAAGAACTTCAGTTGGCAATCATCACCGAAACACACATTTTTACGGAAGAGTAGATGAAGAAGAAGCCCAGGGTGTCGGAGACTTAGTGCGGAAACGGACGAAAAGTACGAGAAAAATTGAGAACTTAAAATGCCAACTGAAGTTCTT
>WSXT02247684.1:0-15247 GCA_011762715.2 Neuroterus valhalla | reverse complement strand
TTAGGTTGCATACCTTCCCCTTTTCCCAAGTCTCGTAAAGGCAGAAGTCACCCCTTTGACTGGTCAAAGAAATAATGCAGGTCACATACCCCCCCCCCCCTTCCAAGTCTCATAGAGGTGGAAGTCACTTCTATGACTGGTCATAGAAACAATTTAGGTTGCTTACCTTCCCCCTTCTTCAAGTCTCGTCAAGGCGGAAATCACCCCTATGACTGGACATAGAAATAATGTAGGTTGTATATCTTTCCATTTACCCCAGGCTCGTGGGGGTGTGAAGTCACCCCTATGACTGGTCATAAAAATAATGTAGGTTGCATACCTTCCCTTTCTCTTAAGTCTCGTGAGGGCGGGAATTATCGATGTGACTGATCATGGAAATATTGTAGATCTCATAACTTCCCCTTCTCATAACTCTTGTGAGGGCGGGAAGTCATCCCTGTGACTGGTCATGGAAAGAATGTAGGTCACATACTTTCTCTTTCTCCCAAGTCTCGTTAGGGCGGAATTTTCATTACATAATCCCTAATTGCATTTTTAGAATTTTTTCCGGATGATTAGCCAACTTGCTATAATAGATTTATAAACTTTGTAAATAATTTTCCTGAAATAACTAATTGCAAGATAATAAAAAAAAGTATTCATCGAAATGATGAAAATTTATAATAGTTCATTCCCCTATCTAACTAGTAACACTAGTTCTTTGCTCGATGAGTGCATAATATGTTGTATCCTTTTTTTTTTTGTTATTCTGAAATGTCTAAAAAAAACCTGAAACAGAAAGTCCCAACAAAAATTTGTCACATCCCCCTTTAACCATGCTTCCCATGTCCTTTGGAAACGCTGCGTCAATTTGCATCAGAACTAGTTTTCTTCCAAATTTCAGCAAGTGAAAACAAACATTTATAAAATACCTATTACAAAAAGAAATAAACTAGTTAACTCGTGTAATAATCTATTCGTCTTTTATGGTAGAACATTAATCTTCTTTGTCAAAAAATCCTCTTATTGGTTAAAAATGCAACTATTTGGTGAAACGTTGAAGTCTTTTCTTGAAAATCAATTTTTTATGTTCAAGAATAATCATTTTGTTTAAAACAGCATCCCTTTGGTCAACAATCTAAGTATTTGGAATAAAATTAACTTTTTCGTAAGAAAATAACCTTTTGTATTGGATATCCAAATATGTTGTTAAAAATTCATACATTTGTTCATAAACCTTCTTCCGTGGCAGGAAGTCGATCTTCTTGGTTGAAAATTAAAATGTTTTGTTAAAAATGTCATCACTCGTTTCAAAACTCATGTACTATGTTGAAGTTATATTTTTCGGTCGAAGATAAACTTTCTTGGTGAAAACTCGATAAAAAAAAACTCGTGTTTTCAGCTTGCAAATTCATCATCTTGGTATAACAATAACAATAACAATCATATCAAACCTAATCCGTAGACATTCCCATCCACCACAAAAGTTATATTTCCAAAGATTTTTGTTGATCTTTTCAATTTTCATTTATGTTCATCAAGATCACCCCAGGTACATACCATTTGATAAATGAATTTCAATCATGAAGTAATAACAGTATTTGGTAAATATTTTCGACTGCTAGCTGTCATTCTTAGCAGACGATTTCGAAACCCACCCAAGACGCAAGTCGCTTCAGCCAGGTTATGATGACGGGAATAGAAGGAACAACAAATGTGTAAGAGCAGCGTGAAAATTAGAGTAGTTAGAAAATTACCTCGTAGATGTAACTGACGAGTTGGATTTAACCTTGCTGAACACTATTTGACCGAAAAAACCTCACAAAATTTAACGTTCATCGACTTATTTTGTGATAGTCCTGATAGTGTCACCGACCTCGATACAAATTTCCTCGAGTGGCTTCTGCGCCGGTCTGAATTTCGATAGATCGACTGGATAAATTTGAGCACAGGGGCGATTTTTCTGCAAGAAAACTTGGTGAAAATTCAGTAAAAAAAAACGGATAGAAAATTATTTGAATAATTTTCTATTTTAGGTTATGAATAATCCTAATTGACTCTACTTTGATGATTTGCACCAAATCAAACTGATTGGAACCGCGATGTCGGTCTACAGAGCATAATCTAAGCAAATTTCAGAACTGCACGGCAGGAAATCATTCGCTCGAGAATGATATAAGGTAATACCTCTAAACATATATAATACTGTGCTTCTCCCGTACGTTTCACTTGACTTCATTATTAAATGCCAACAATTTTGGCCTACTGTTCCTCTGAGTTTACCTCCCCAACACAAATTCGGAGCTGCACACTTTCCATTCAGAACTGCACACTTGTGCAGAGCAGCACGTTAGATTATGCTCTGGCGGTCTAATATAATGTGTATTACTATCATAAGTATTCCTCTCATGATTTCGGAAGAATTTATAATTTTCAATTCGTACAATAGTTTTTTTGTTCTATTGAAGATAAAGGTGTAGCATTGAAAAAATCAAGTGCAGGTTAAATGTCAACAGTTAAGATAGTCTTTTACTGAATATTATTCAGTATGCTAGTCTTAAATATTACTCTTTTTCAAACATAAACGTCTCTCGGAATTGCCCAATAATTTATATAAATAAATTTCTTACGAAAATTATTTTCTTCCTAATATCTTTTTTTGCACATAGTTCCCTTTTTAATTAGCATAAATGTTTATTTCGTAAATCATGAAGAACATTTCAATAAATTCGATATTCATCAGAAAAAAATTACAACCTAATAATTTAGTTATTCGAAAATTGGTTTAAAAATGCTAGCATAATATACTAGTTTCATTAACATCCTTGAATCTAATAATTAAAAATAACTTTATGAGCAATTTCCTAAACATTGTAGTATTTCTCACACAATAATTATATATGATTGTAGAATCGTAAAGTTTGTTATGCAACAAACAACCAAACAACAATGGACTTTTTGTGCGATAATTTCATTTGATTGTATTGAGAGATTCATCAAGTTAAATGCTATACTGTTAGACTCGAGTGATGAAGTTGCGAGAATAAAAATCTTGTGTAATAGAGTCGGTTGGCAATATTGTGCAGTTTTTGACTATTTAAATTGCAAGATTCACATTTTTCATAATAGTTTCGTGGAAAAATAACGTTTGAATGAGGAAGCATTCATTAATTACGTATTAAGAAACAAAAGAATTGATATAATAATATGACATTTATTCTTTTGTTCCCTTACGTAATTAATGAACAATCCCTGATATCATTCATTAGAGATATCTCTTTAGTTAATTAAGAAACTTAACTATTTCTAGAAAGAAAAGTCGGTATAAAGAAAATTTTCTTTGGATTTAAAATCTATATTTTCAGCTCAAGAAGAAAAAAAAATCTGTTTTGACAAAAGATCAGCAGAGGTAGAAAACTCAAAAATAAGATACAATTAAATCCATACTTAAGGCTAAAAATTGTAGAATTTTATTAATTTAAAAAGCAAATTTTAACTGAAAATGTCTCATAAGTATTTAAAATTGTTATTGGGCATTTACACCATTCTGAAATATTTCAGCTATTTACGATCCAAAAAATTATGTTAGATTTTAGAACATAAAAACTGGATGCAAATAAAAAAAACGTATATGCAAATCGTTTTAAATACTGCAAAAAGTTCATGCGGAATTGTCTACTGCAGAAATGGTTATAATGCAATATTCTATTTCAATTTACTCAGTAATTGGGAACAAAATGTCTACAGTATTATTTCTTGACAACTAAAATGCACTGCGAAAATAGGCAAATATTGAATACACAATAGTAATTATATAAAAATACTTAAATACTTTGATTAAAAACATGATATACGTCTACTGAATTTTGGTATCCTTGCCATTTCTACAATAGATTAAAAATTATTGAATCTGCGGTTACACAATTGATCCTTTATTTACGAGACAATTAAACTCAATTAGAAAATTTTAATTTAATTTTATATCTTTCGTATCGGTTGTATTACATCTGGAATCTATCTTTTTTTCTGCTATAATATTTGTAATACAAATCTTATCCTTTTTTATAAATCGATCCAAATCGGGCCTTATCAAATTTTTTTATGCAGAGACCCTATAATAAAAAAAACCCGCTATTTTTATCACAAAAATTGATTGGAAAGGATTTGCAAATCATCAAATACCCGATTGCAAAGAACCCAATTGAAACCCGTTAAGCCAGTCGTTCTTAATTCGATTTATTTTCTATTCCAATCCTAGTTCCTCGATTTCATTCAAAAGTCGTTTTTACCACAGGAAATCTAATAATATCAAAAAGCTTAAAAAACTCGGCCCTTCGACTAAAAAAAATGATTGAAAAAAGTAAACAAACATTGAGTAAAAGAAGAATTGTTCTGAGTTGCAAAAGAGGATATTTGTATAATAATGTATGTTTTCTATAGCAGCTTGTTTTGATGAGTGTGACAAGACAAGGGCCTTGGGAAAGTCGCACGCCCAGGCGTAATCTGAGAATTACGGCACTGCCTATTGACGTCTGCAGTAGGCGTGGTTTCACTCGGGCCGATAGAGGGATATATTTACCACACACAACTTTTCTCGTACGCCAGCGACTTGCATTATTCGATTAAATGTGTATTTGCAGTACACGCTAGTCGCTCAGATGCCAGCGAGGTGCGAATCGCGACCGTGGCCAATTTTCGGCACCCCCCTTAAATTAAGTGTCACCGATTTGCACCGACGTCACGGGGGTGTTTTTTTGACATAGTGCCGTGTACTTACTGCTTTCTCGGCATCAAGTGTGTTAGTGTAGGTGTAGAGGTGTTGGTAATCGAGAATTGAGGCGTGCAGAGACGGATAGGACGGATCACGAATCCTCCACGTCTCGGAGACGAGAAAAGTGTTTTCTAATTTTTCCAGTAAACATCCATTTTCCTGGAGATTTTCGACAATAATATCATAAATAATGGCGGGCGTTCCCGTCGTACTCGTCACGGCCAACGTCGGCAGCATTTTCGAAGAGGTACTGAATATACTTTTTTTTAAACTCAAATTCGTTTTATTAGAAATGTTGTCAAATTTTATTATCCTATCGCTTTTGGAACCGTTGTATTATCATCCCCCGAAATCTGTTATTTTTCGAATATATTTTTTATTCGCGACGAACTCAAATTAGTTAAGAGTCGAATTTATGAAGTGATCTTTGTTTAATTAGATTTTTAGGTTCTCCATTTAACTGGGTCTTTTTTTTATTGTTTTTTTTTTTTTTTGTCGATTGTGAGATTCTAAAGTACGTTTCGTTTCTTATCTTTTAAATTCCTGGCGCGCTATTTATGAATGAAATCGAACGTCAATCGACCGCGTGCGGTTTCGATTGAAACGATCGAAACCGGTTCAGAGTAATTTAATTGGACTGAATCAGTATTTTTTGGGAAGGGATACAAATTAAGAATGAAGTAAAGCTTTTCAATGAATTAGTTTTAGGTTTTAATGAAAGAGAAGGTAATCGCAGTTTGTTTTGATTTTTTATTTGAAAATAAAATAAATAAAAGTTACATGTTTCTGCGGAATTTGTATTTTAGGGTTTAATATGAAATTTCATACTTTTGCATTTTTTAATTTGCTTGTCCATTTGATAAATTGACACATGTGGTTAAAGTGTAGGTATCCATGTTGCGTTGAAAAGGACGCTTGCGGTATTATAATAAGGTTGATTTGTTTTAATTATATATAAATTAATTATTGAATTAATTATACAATTTTATTCTAAATTTTTTCCGTAAAGAATACCGTATTGATTCTTTCAATGATTCAATTCTTCAGTGATTCAATTTTTCAATTTTATTTTTATGATTTGCATGTAGATCTCAAATAACGATATTCTCTTAATTTTTATTAAGGAGTAGGCTTTAAAACTGGAATTTTTTCAAAGCAGGATTGTTTTGTAAGTAAACGTCAATAGTGGGCCACATTTTTGTGATAGGTTACACCATGCAAAGAAAGTATTCAAGTTTAGGAAATAATTATTTTTTTGTATTTATTTCCATACAAGTCGAAATCTTCAAGTGGAATTGTAAAATTTTATAACATTTGGTGGCCCACTTTGCATACGATTGCCAAATAAATATCCCGTTACCTAATTTTTATCAAATATCTCTAAAAACTATCTCATCGTCTCTATAAAGCTCGATTTTTGTATCACTAGATGTTTTCAGTCATATTTCCAAACCTTATCATTGAAACTACACCTTGAAGATCATTTTTATTTGCTCTCAAAATCAATCTCTCTTCGTTGGAAGAAAAAATTATTCAAGATAATCTCTACGAAATTTTTCTTCCCGGCACATTTAAATGTCATATTAAAAAATTATAAAATGATTCGAATAAATTAATTTTTAATTCAATTAATAAATTATTGTTTGTCATTAAATTTTGGTATGGAAAAGCAACATTTTCTTCTCTCTTTTAATATATGCAACTTTATTGTATTATTAGTTGGCTTAGAAATAATGCGGGAAGCACATGACTGAAAATTTTTCCCAGCGCACACCTGCGGTTTCGCACGTTAGTATCTTTTTGGGGCAAAATATGCATTTACGCATTAAAGATCGACAGAAATAGATATTTTGTATTCAAAAAGGAACATACGTTTTATGGATTTTAGACTATATCACCTTTATGCTTTAATTTATTCAAATATATCTTCAGAAAGTGAATTTGATTATCATTACTATTTAATAATAAAAGTATATTTCTTACAGCCGGGTGTTATGCTTAAAATATGGACTGAAGAATTTTTATCCGTGAGTATTCCATACCTTTAGAATTTGGTAACTTATATTTAAACGTATTTTTTTGAAAATTTACTCTATTTTCAGACAATTTCTCGACTAGATCCTAAATTCATAGCACTTCACTGCCAGGAAGTGGGTGGAAAGAATTATGAACAAAGTATGAGGCATGTGGAAGACTTTGTTAGGTACGTGAGATAGAAAATTAATAAAAATCCTCTCATTGATTAAAAATTCAACTATTTGGTGGAACGTTGAACTCTTTTCTTGAAAATTAATTGTTTGTATTCTAGATGAATAATTTTGTTCAAAACAGCACCCCTTGCAAATCGTGAATGAATGGATGAATTAATTAATAACCTCCTTTAGTAACAAATGAAAATATCATTATTCAATCTAAACCTAAATTAAAATTGAAAATCTCTTGATATACATTCTAATATTAGTGGAGTTTCATAAGACACAATTCGGTAGTTTTGACATCTTGTTCACATGCAGTTCAACCCTATTCGCTTTGTCTACTTGGTCTTAAACTTTCATAAAGATATACAAGTGTTACAATAATTAAACGTGTAAAACTAGTTTTTTTTAAGGCTTCTAACGCTCGCAACTAAACGCCTCACTCGTTATTAAATTATGAAACTCTGAATGGAAAAGCTCAAACAAATTAACAGAATTTTTATCAATTATCTGAAAATACTTTTGTTCAAGACTAATTTGCAATAACTGGACAAATACTGTTTTTCATATTGAATTACTTCTTGTATCTTTGCGACAAATTTTTTTTATTTACTTGTTGAAATATGAAACTGATTGTCACTGCAAGCCTTATGTATAATATAATTGAGTATAGGTAGGAAAAAAGTAAAAATAAAGTATCTAGTAGCAAGCTGCGCTTGAGTGAGTTACTTCAAAGGGCATGCATTGAGTAAACCAGACAAGTGTGGATAGCTTAATAGAAATCTGATAATGTAAACGAAAAGAATATAATTAATTAAAAACGTTCAGAAGTATTGTATAATCTAACCCAAATAATGTTCCAGAACTAAACTATCTTGAAGAGTCAAAGACATCCTAATAAGTCTTTAATATTTCTTGTATTCATTCTAAGGTTGTTGATGTCTTCAGAAGAACTGAGGTTATTTGACAAAGTCCGAGTTTTCCTTGACGAAGATTTTTCTTCTGCTGAACATTTCACGGTAACAAAAAATCATTTCTTGGATACATAATGAATTCTCAAATTTAAATCAAGTGCTTCTAGTCAAATATTTTGTTGCAGGCACTAGGAAATTTCTACTTTGTACACGACTCTTTGAAAGACGTATTATTGTGGGATTTCAAAGGTGCTAGGAAATATTTATTAACAATTTATACCTGATGGCATCTGATGATAGGATATTTTCAAGTTTTATTTTGATTTATTAATTGTGTAATTTCAGAGTGTACGTTTATACCAGTTTTTGGAAAGGAAGTACACTCAGGAAATATAGAGGCTGTGACGACCAAAGAAAAATCAAAGTTTCCTCAGGATTTTTTTCCAGAGTGCAAATGGTCCAGGAAAGGATTCTTGCGAACGAGATGGAGCATCAGTGGAACAATATTTGATCTCATAAATATCCATTTATTTCACGACGCTAGTAACTTTATCGCGATGGAAACGGTAATTTCATTTATTTTCCAGGATAATAGACTGCCTTCATCCTTTTTTGGATTGAATTAAAAATTTTATTCTCATTGCAGTCTCCATCGGTATACAGTAAGACTAGGAGGAGAGCCCTGGAGCATACTCTAGACAGGTTTCATAATGATCAGTATCCAAATGCGCCCTATTTTTTATTTGGGGACTTTAACTTTAGAACCGACACTTTCGGCGTTGTTAAGGTAATTCATTTTCTACCATTAAATTTCTTTTGATTTTTTTTCGTCAAGTGTAAATAGGAATGGGCACTTTGAAATCCATGATAAAAGTTGAATTGAAATTGAGGTCATCAGGTCAATTTGTACTTTCAAATTCGCATTTCCGTAAATTGTTTTGTATTTACCAAGAAAAAACACAAATATAATAACATCGACTTTTTCACTCCAGAAACTCACAAAAGACACGCAAGAAAGTCAGATGTCGACCAAAGGCAGCATTTCAAAGTTGCACTTCCGAAACAAAGATGAAGATCTTATTTTAACGTTAGGAAAGAAGGAATTTGCTCATCACGAGCACCAGAATCTTTTTATTGAAAACGGAGGTCAGTGGGTAAGTACATTGAAGAATTTTTATGAATTAAACAATGAATTAAACAATAAATTGATACAGTTTAAATTGAATTTCACTGTCTTATTTACAGTTACGAGAATATGATAAAGAACTAGAAGACTTTAATGGAAGACTCTTGGAATTTCCTGTCAAATTCGTACCCAGTTACCCTTTTGAAGAAGACGTTCAGGAAGGAACAAATTACATGCAGACGAGAGTACCAGCTTGGTGTGATCGAGTTTTGTTAAGTCCTACTGCGAAATCACTAGTCCAAGATGTAAGAATATTGGTTATTTATTTGTTCATTAATTCAAAACCAAACCAAAAATATATTTCTTATGTTATCTTGTTCCCGTGCTAGATTCAAGCAAATGCATTCGAGTATGGAATAATAGGGCCCACAACATGCATGGGTGATCACAAGGTAAGGTCATCATTTCCATGATTCGATTGAGTAGATTGAGGCAGATATTGAACACTGTTTTATTTATTATTACTTTACTACTGGGAACATAGACTTACACATTTCTTGATTCTTATTCTGATGATTCATTCTTTTAATGATTATGGTGCAGCCTGTTTTTCTGGAGTTTCGAATGAATATCTAAACACTAAGGTACCTATCTGCAAACTTTTCCGTCTATTCATGTCTTGGTTTACCCTCGTTTTTCATGTTTTCATTATCCCTTTTAAGCATTGAAAGAATCATCAATATTCGAGCTTGCTCAATGTAGTGTTGTCTTTTATTATCTTTTTTGTATCAATCTGGGTTTGTACCTTTTCTCCTCTTCGCTATCGTTATCATGGAATAACTAGTTTTCCACATTCTTCCCCTGATATTCTAGTATCTATATTCATATCTCTAGTTGACAATATTTATCGAGTGTATTATGAATATTTCGAATTTTTATTAACACGTAAAAAGTATTGTCGACTTTTTTCTAGTAATTAACGGAAGGGCCTTTATTGAAATCCTATTATATAGTAGGGTTATTATTATTATTATTATCATTATTTATACTTTATGAGAGTGAGAATATAAATTTTTTTCCATTATAATGTCAACCTCCAAATTTATTGCCTTCTGAGATTTATTTAGCTGACCGTAGTTTGTATAATGGAATTGATGATAGCCCAAACATACAGGATGAATAATTTTCTCAATTAGAAAAAAAGTATTATTTTTTCATGTTTTATTTGCTTTCTCCTTATTCATCTGACTTGAGACAGGGAGGTCGAATATTTCAAGTATTCGAATTGAGAAAAGAGGAAATTCAGAAAATTGCTCTTCCAATTTAAAATTCGTCAAAATTTGAAAGTCCCCTCTTCATAATTTTAAACGAAGAAAGTACCTCAAACAGTTTTTAGAGTAGGATGAGTAGTATTTAGAATAAGAAATATTTCTTAAATAGAATAGAAAACTTGTTCAAATTGTTCATTGCAAATTCATCCTGTTTCATTTATAAAACCAACTATTGGGTTAAAAATTGAATTATTTTGTTGGAAATCACACTTTTTTGTTTAAGATGCATTATTTTAATATAAAATCCACCTCTGGTTTAAAATGTGACTACTTTGTTGAAATTCATCTGTTTTTAGTGAAGATTAAAGTATTTAGTTGAACATTGATTTTCGAATTAAAAAATTAAACTATTTCTTTCAGAATTTATTTCTTTTGTTGAAAAGTCGCCTCTTTTGTAGAAAATTAATCTCTATGGTTGAAAATTCACCTTTTTCGACCAAAATACATTTATTCCAGTTAAAGGTTCATCATTTTACCTGAGAATCTATCAGTTTTGTTGAAAATTGATTTCTCTAACTGGAAATTGAACTGTTTTATCCTTAGTGGAAAATGATCTTTTCCACTTCAAAATTCAACTATTTGGATGAATATTCGTCTTTATGGATTGATTAACTAGTTCGTTGAAAATCCATATATTTTGTTAAAAAGTTAATTTTTCGTATAAAATTATCTTTTTCTCCGAAAGTTACTTTTCTTGTATGAATCGAAAATTCAATTATTTCACTGAAAATTCTTATATTTTGTTGAAAAAATGGATTTTTTTGTATGAAATTATCTTTTTCTTCGAAAGTTACTTTTCTTGTTGGCAAGTTCTTCTTTAGGGTTAACAATTCAATTTAAACAGTTGAATATTTTTCATATCAGTCGAAAATTCTTCTGGTTGCACACTCTTATGTTTGTCTCAAAATTAATTTTTTAGACAAAAATGTTACTTTTCTATTCTTGGTTGAAATGATCATCTCTACAGTTCGAAATTCAACCATTTTGTTGAAAAATTGTATTTTTTGGTTAAAAATTAATTTTTGGTCGAAATTTCATCTATTATAGTAGAGGGTTCATCATTTCAGATAAAAACTCGTCTTTCTGATTCAAAATTCAACTGCTCCAGTTTAACAGTTACAATTTTATTTGAAGATTCATCATTTTGCTTCAAAATCGATTTGTCTGAAAGTTAGTTTTTTAGATTTTTTAAATTGAAAATTTGAGTATTAAAATTTCGGTTGACAATGATTTATTTTTTTTTGCCAAAAATGAATTCATCTGTTGGAAAATTCAACTCTTTCAGTTGATGATACTTTGTTTTAGTTAGAAATTCTTATGTTTGGTATGAAATTGGGTTTTCAAACTCAAAATGTTACTGTTCCATTTTCGGTTGAAGACAATTATTTTTTCAGTTCAAAATTTAATTATTTTGTTAGAAGATTGTATTTTTTGGTAGAAAATTATTGTTTCTATTTGACAATTAATCTCCTTGTTTGAATATTCACTTTCATCATTGAAAATTGAAGTGCTCTAGTTGAATATTTATAATTTGAGTTGAAGATTCATCCTCTCGGTTTGCAATTTAACATGTTCATAATTCTATTGGAAAATTCATTCAGGTCACGAATTGAAATAAATGTTTGCGTTTTGCGACGAATATGAATATGTTACTTTTAATTGACCGGGCAAATTGAAAAACTTGACCATGAAAAACCGGGAATTTGAAATCGTCCGCCAAATCACCACCCTGATTGTGAAAAAATCCAAGTTTCAAAATTAAATCAAAAAGAGGAAACTTAATGGAAAAAATAATCTATTTACGTATTTGAAATGCTAGATTTTAAGAACTAAATGATACATTTATTTTAAAAGCTACACTTGACATTAAGAACAACCCTAGTAAAGAGATAAAAATGAGAAAGTAGATTCTGATTGATCTTGTTGATTGAAAACATAAAATAAAGAAAATACTCTTGATGTCAGCTTTTTTCATCAACCCAACTCCTTGACTTAGAAAAAAATAAATTCAAAAATTTCGACCTTCATTTCAGTTTCAATCTCATTTTAATTTTTATCACGTCACCAGTATCTTGATGCATCATTATAATAAATCCCCTTTTAATATTGCAACAATCTCCTGCATGAGACTGAAAGGGACCCTTTGCAAGATACGTTGTTCCTTGATAACGATAGACCAGACATTCTAGACACAGCCGAAAATCCTATCAACTATACTAGTTGACAACTAGTTGACATCTAATCCTCAAGTATAAAGTATAATCAATTATTGAGAAAACTAACCAAAGACAGTTTATAGACCTCTTGTTTTAGGTACTACACACTAGAAATTCTCAAGTAGATCTTTGAAACTAAAAATGCCTCCCAGCTCTGCCCTCTCTCACACCAATATTATACATCTCCATCGTGCATTTTCCACTTTGCAGCCAGTCTACCTGAGGGTTTTGCTCGCCTCCGATGCAGGTATGATAAACTGCTGCCACTTGCCACAAGCTCCTGAGTTTTGCTTTCGAGTGCCAAACAGTTATTTGGAGTTGTTGCCTATGTTGCCTGATTGTCATAGTTGTGCTAGAGCACGTGCCACTGACCGTTCGTCTAATCTTTTGCACGCAGCACCCATTAAGCATGATCCTTACACTCCAGATAGTATGGACAGTCCAGGTCCAAATGCGCTAGTAGCTATCAGCGAAACTTTCGATCTAGATTTAGAACCAGGAACCTTAGGACACGCAGAACCAAATTCAAGATCCTTCAAGAGGATCGACCGAGCAGTTTCACCAGCTCTACTCAAATCGAAACTAGAGCTGATTGTTAAAAACAAGAGACAAGAGTCCCAGGATTCTGATCAGGAAGTTGAGCTGAGAAAGAGCCCGAGTGAATGTCGTCTTCATTCTTGGCCAGACACAGAAGATCATCAGTGGGACATGAGAAAAAACAGAAGCAACAGCGATGTTTCCTGGCAAAGATCCCATCTTTTAACGAAAGCCTGGGTTCAAGGAAAAGGCCATCATCATGGTTACCATTCTTTTGGTAACTTTTTTCACAAACCTACTGGATCTGATCCTAAAAATTATCCTGGAGGTCCAGCTTGTGATCTGATCATCCCCAGGATTGCGATTATCAATGCTAGTAATTTGGAATCGAATGAAAGTTCTGTTCATCTTCATGATGATAGGATAAGTTGTTACTCTGACGTTCATTTAAGTACGTGGTCTGAGAACAGAACCAAGACTATTAGCGACGAGGGATCCTTTCAGGAAAAGACTGAGGAACTGTGCATTAAAATAGAAGAAGAATCTAGCGATAAACTTGCTTTAAATGCTGACAAAAATATTGATGACTCTCAGAATCAGGACGAATCGGGGATTGATAAACGTGACGATCAGAGTCTTCATACTGCCAAAATGCTTCCTGAATCTTTAGGAGCTCTTATTAAAAAAAGCGATGAATTGAAACCAAAAATTTTGAAAGAGGAATGTGATGGGAATGTGATAGAGACCAATCCAGATACGTATGCTAGTAACGAGATAGAGGTCTTGGGTGTTAGACAGGAGATGATTGCCTCGAAAAATACGAGGAGTAATTCCACTCAGAGTCAAGATGCCAACGAAAATACAGGGAATGTTGATTTAAAATTGAAGGCTTATAATAAGGTAACTGAACGATGCAAGAGGAATATTGCTAATGAGAAAGTCAAGTGCAGAAGATGCTGCTGCGTTATTTCGTAACCGTTATTCAGCATCAACCTCAGGGTTTTTAATTTAAGATCATTCTAGAAATATTTATAAAACCAGAGTGGGATTTTTATTTATTTCTGATATTTCCAAGCTTGCCTCATCTCTAACAGATTCTTAATTCTGGTCTTCATTTACTTAGATGATTTCAAATTTTGACTTTTTTTCCGAATTTAATTTGAGGTCATTCTTGGAGAGACCAGATATGAAGTGATTCCAGAGTTAAGGTATTATTTATTTTTGTGTAAAGCTAGCAATCAAATTATTCTTACTCTGCGTATTTAAGTAGATCTCACGGAATTTTCCGTACGATTCTATAGTATTAATTAGCCGCTTGAAATGGACATTGACTGGTTCTCATCGAGACCAAAACTGCCTTCAAAAATTAATTCTGAAAATCGAGACATGTGGTCATATTTTGGATTTAATAATCTTAACTAGCATACAAAACTCTTTATATGTATGCGTATATATAACAAGTGAAATTGAAATTAGAATATTAATTGAATTTTTTCTCATTTTCCATTTATTTTCTTTTATATTCGTGGCTCTAGGAAACTTGAACTCGAGCATAGTATACATAGTTTTTGATAGTAATAAAATGTCACATTCAATGTTGTAGGGTGGCATTCCGAAAGAGCACATACACTATTTTGCGAAAATGAGATTATTGACTTAAAAATGAGATCTATTTTAATAAATATTGTGATAAACGGTTTTTTTTATAATGTAATTTTCTAAAATGTTCTGGCAATTTTTGTATTTGCTTGTAGTTTTTTTGCAACTTTTTATTTATATTCTGTAAAATTCAATTTTCAGAAACATTTTTGTCTCCTAAAATTTGTTCATGATGGCATTTTATGCCCTTTTGGAAATGTATTGTAAAGCAAAAATAAGTGGAGAAACCATGAAACAGTTTTTATTGTATCTTATGTTACAATAACTTTAAAATTTTATAAACGCAGCAAACCATTTTTCTAGATTTTCGAATCTTTATTGGAATGCAAAAAGCTCTAGGATCTAATTGAAATTCCATGCTGTGTCATTGACTTGGATTATTGTGGTTCTTAAATTAAAAGCAAACTGCCAAAAGTAGAATTCATTAAATATCTTTCTAAGAAATGTTGATAAAATTTTTAATTTTTATCGCGGAATGTTACCTCCAATCCTTGAGGATCGTCCATAAATTACGTTACG
>WSXT02247673.1:0-15247 GCA_011762715.2 Neuroterus valhalla | reverse complement strand
TACACATAACAACTGTGTTTAATCAAATCTTTTTTCATAAATATTGAATTCTCGGACGTAAAAGCGCCTTTAAAAACATCCTAAACATTCTTTCATGTCTTTAGAGCATATTGATATACTCTGCATTTCCTGCCCTCATCCTCCTCCTATCACATTGCTTCTTCTAGTCCATTTTCAAGTCTCCATCTACCTAACCTTGTTTAGCTCTATTCTGTCCATCCTCTTTACAGATATGTTGGCAATTCTTCTCTTTTATAAGCCTATATCATTTATTGCACCTCCGTTTCCTTTCTATTAACAAACTTTGCATTTTCTCACCAAATCCTCTCCCCATATTCTTCCACTTCATTTTCTGGTTTTTATTCAGCTATTCTTGTCCACATCTTTTCTATCAATCCTTGTCAGATATGTTAGTGATCCTTATTGCTCTATCGGCACATATGATTGGTTGCGTCTTGATTCCCCTATCCTTCCTCATACATCTATGAACAAACTCCACATTGTCTCCAATTATCCTCCTCTCCTCACATGACTTCTTTTTCCTCGTTTTTTAGTCTCCATCCAGCCCTGTTTACGCATTGGTTTTCTCCTCGTCCTATTTGCATATATCTTATACTTCCTTTTACATTATCTCGAATCATTTATCACATCTTGATTCGCCTATCCTCCTCCATACTTCTAATAAGAAGCTCTTCATCTCTTTTTCTCATTATTTTCCCAATTCATTCCCTTCCTACCCATTTCTTCCTTACCCTCATCCTTTCATTCTATTTCTAGATAAGTTGACATGCCTTCTCTTTTTATGTCATCGATCATCTATTGAATCTTGATCTCCCTCTTTATCCATCTTCCCTATTTTATTCTATCCATGTATCACCGGACTATACATTTTCTCTCTTTATCTCTCTTTCATCACACTGCTTCATTTACTTCATCCCTCAGTTCATATCTAATTATTCTTCTTCTCCATTCTTCCTATTCTTTATCCGGATATGTTGGCAACTCTAATCTTTTCATCAACGTATATCCATTCATTTCAACTTGATTTCCCTATCCTTTCCCATATGCCTATCTAAAAACTTCGACTTTCCTCTTCTCATCCCTTTTCCTAGTCTCTATCAAGAAGTGATTGTCCACCTATTTTCCCGTCCCCTTTCCTCTTCTTCAACTTATTTTCCTAGTCTCAATCCAGCTATTCTTGTCCATCTGTGTTTTCCTTTTTCTCTTTCCAAGTATGTTTGCAGTCCTTCTCTTATCATCACTTCATATTATTTATTGCATCCTGCTTCACCTATCCTTTTCCATCCATCTATTGATAAGCTCCAAAAATTCTCCTCTTCTTATCCTTTTCCCATCACAGTGCTTCTTTTGCTTCATTTCTTAATCTTCACTTCACTATTCTTCTCCATCTCTGTCCTCTTTACTCTTTCCCACAGAAGATGGCCTTTTAATTTTGAAACTTAAAAAGCTTTGCTTGAACCGTAATAAGCACTTTCTTTTCTTCTCAAGTATTTCTCGAACACTCTATTCTCCGCATAAGCTAATGTGTTTTTTTTCTCCTTCACCCAAATTATCTTTTTCCTATCCTTTTATACTTATCTCCTCTTCTAAATTTGATATTTATGAGATAAATAGGAGCAGACCTAGAAAACAATCCTGCCTTGGACATGGAGCATGTCGAATACTATCTACTACTCGTTCGGTCATCCTAACCTGACTTTTAGTCTCCCCGAAGATCTCTGCTACCCTTTTTCCTGAACTATTTTTCATATTTAATTCCTCATAATCTTCAACCCCATCTGCTTCCCTGTTTTCAGTAGGCACCATCATCCCTTCTTTGCATATTTCTCGACAATTCCCGTCTCTCTATCCCTTGCTGTACATTATTTACGTCACCACACTAACTCCTTGCTCTCATACTTCCGGATTATTTTCCGGAATTCCATCTCCACCTTCTGCTTTCATCTTTCCTTATGATACTATCTTCCCCTGTATTTCTCTCTGTGTGATGTGATATAATCTGATTTGTCATTTTCCCTCTCCTCTTAACCTCATTTTCTTATTCTCTTCTTTACGCTCTCCTTGTTAACCATTCTATTAATTTCTTCATCAGATCATCCTATTTCTTCATAGATTCGTTATCCAAGCTGCCTCCACCCTGCCTTTCCTCTCCGCTAACTAACTTCTTGACTGTATCGTCCTATCTACTTCCAACCTTTTCTTATTACTATTCTCGTCTCTTTGCATATATTTTCCTCTTCTTTCTCACTTTTTGTATATTTTATTTTCATTTTTTCATTTCCCCTTCCTAATGAACACCTAGCCTAATTGTGTTATTTCTACCCTCATTGCCAACAATAACATAGTCTATTACTGTTTTCCATCCTACTCTATAAGTGCACTATGTATCCTAATTTAGGTCTATATTCCTGATTTGGATAAACCATTCTAACTCTTTTTATTTAGTAAGTAATTTTCTTTGCTCTCCATTCAGAATTATGTTCTGTGTTCAAAACAGTTCCATTCCCTTCATCTTCCTATTCTACCTTCCTCGCTCTCCTATTTTAACACGGGGATTTCCTTTGTTTTTTGCATTATCAGGTCCATCCCTGCTTTGTTTTCTTCTATATACTCTTGAACTTCTCTCTCTTCCCCTTAATATCATCTACATTTGAGTACACCTCCTTCCACCCCTTTCTGCTTCTTTTATCTCTGCTCTTATTATTTCTTCTCTTTGTTTCTTAAACCCATTCTCATCTATTTCCTTCCTCTTTCGAATTTTGTCCTATTCTCTTCACCATTCCTTCCTTTGATCTGCTATTTCTATTTGTTCTCTTCATCTATTTTAGAAATCAGATTGATGCTTCAGAAAAACTGAAGAGAAAAAACTATCTCTTTAATCCCGACTCTAGGTTCCTCAGTACAAAGAAGAATATTCAAAGTAATCAATTTCTGTACAGTTGAGAACTTCATCTTTAATTGTATCAGGTTTTCTCCTTCTTCTATTTCTCTGAAACCTGCAAAAATTGATTAACTTTCGAGTGTATAAAGTTGAAGTTTTTTCCCCTAAAAACTTGAGAAGAAAGCGCTCGCGGCAGGTTTTTACTCGAGCATAATTTCCGACTGAGCAGCCATAATTTCTATCTCATTATGAAATACGAGTCGGAAATTTTCCTGTGATTTCCCCAAGTGGCTAAGAAGGAAAAATCAACCGGGACTGCAAAGTGAATGCAGACTCGAATCTGGCATTATATTAACTCCTTGCCTGGGGGGATTTCTTAATTTGTGTATTGTTTGCTATTACAGTTTCATGAACTTTCTCTTGAAATTATTTTGTAGTTTCAGAGTACTTTGTAGTTCTCGTTAGACCTCCTCATCTCTGATTTCCAGCTTTCTGTAAGGAAATTTGCTCCATTGTTTATAATTTGTCTCATCAAGGCTCACTCTGTTTCTTAATATCTCTATTACATCCGTCCAACGTTTTCTCACCTTTTCCACTTATTTTATTCTCAGAACCTCTTCTCTTGAAATTTTCTCAACTTTCTCTTGCTATTCCTTCTCTTCCTCTCTTGTTTTTATACAACCACCCCAAAGAAATCTTCATGTCCTTTTAACCTATTGATGAACTCTGCATTTCCTCTCCTCAACCTCCTCTAACTACCTTCCATTATCTATCTTACTATTCTTATTCATCTCTATCTTCCCAACACTCTTTGCAGATATGATAGTTATTCTTTATTAATTACCTTACATCATTAATTGCAGCTCGATATACCATAACGTTTCTATACATCTATCTGATAACTCTGCATTTCCTCTTCTCTTTTTTTCATTACATTGATTTTTTTACTCCATTTCTCAGTCTCTATCTAGAGATGCTCTTTCTTCTCTGTCCCTATCCCTTCTTCTGATATGCTTACTGTCCTTTCCTTTCCATCAGCTGATAACAGTTATTGCATCTTGATTCCCGTGTCATCCCTCAACCATTGACAAACTCTGCATTTTCTTTAGTCACCCTTTTCTCATTGAATTGCTCCTTTTACTTTATTTCCTATTCTCCATCCAGCTATTCTTGTCCACCTCTGTTTTCAAATTTCCCTTCCTACATATGTTAGCCTTATTTTCTTTCTTACCATCTCACATCATTTATTGCGACTTCATCCCCTTTTTTTCAGCAACCCATCAACAAACTATACATTCAACTCTCTCATCCTTTTTCCATCACGCTGCTCCATCTACTTCATTCCTTAATTACCATCTTATTCCTCTCCTCCATCGCATCTTGATTTCCTTCATTCTTCTATCTTCTTCATTTATCTATCAATCATTTTCAAGTCTTCATCTATTTGTTCTCCTCCATCTCTGTTCTCCTCATCATCTTTTTATACATGTTGGTGATCCTTCCCTTTTCACTGACTCATTTCGTTTATTATAACTTTATTCTATCATTCTTTTCCATTCATGCACTGTCACATTTTGCAGTTTCTCGTATAATCCTTCTCCTATTTTATTGATTCTTCTTATATATCTTAAGCCCTCATCCAGCTATTCTTAGTCAAGTCCTTCTCTGTTCTTCCTATCCTCCTCCTAGATATTTTGACAATGCACCTCTTCTTATCACCTAATAATATTTATTGCATCTCAATTTCCCTATACTTTCCTATCTATCGATTCTTTCACTTTATTCTCCACTCAATATCTAGCTATTCTTGACTATCCCTGTTCTCTTTAATCTATCCCCAGATATGCATCTTTAACTTTATTTCCTGATCTTCAACTTACTATTAGCCTTCATATCGGTTCTTCCCATCCTTCTACCAGCTATGTTGGTAACCTTCCTCTCCTCTTCACATTCTATGAGTTATTGCATCTCGATTTCTTTATCCTTCCCGATCCATCTATGGCTTATTCCACTTCATTTCCCACTTTTGACCTAATTCCACTTTCAGCCTTGTTTTCGATAATTTCCATTGGTCCTTCCCCCTAATATATAACCTAGAGTTATCTACTCTACCCTGAATATTTATCTGATTCTCCACTTACAACTTCTGCATATTTTCTTACTCCTCGTCTCTCCATAAATCTCTGTTACCTGTGTCTCAAATCATCTCCTATAACCTTTTTATACTTCCCTCTATTTCTTCTCTCGTGATATCATCTAGTTTGTTCATTTCCCTTCTCCTCTTTCCCCCTTTCCATTTCCTCTTCCTGCTTACTTGATCCCACAATTCTTCCTCAGAGCTAGCCTCTTCTGGCTGGTCCTTGAATCTGAACTTTGATTTTTCTAAACGCATAACTTATTCTACTCCTTCTACGCCCTTACTTGTTTTCCCTCTATGCTCTTCCTGTTACACCATTCTATTTATTCCCTCATGGGTTCCCCCTTTTCTTCTTACCTTTCTGATCCAAGCTACGTCCACCCCCTTGACCCCTATGCTGACTTTTTCCTTTACTGTACCTTCCCATCTTCGTCAAATTTTTCTAATACTATTTTCGTCGCCTCAAGTACACTTTCCTCTATCTTTTCAGCTTTCTTCATATCTTATATGAATTTCCCTGTTCTCTCCTCTGACTTTCTACCTTTTCCTTTTTTTCTGAACTATTTTTTTTATTTGTTCTCCGTGTATCTCCTTTTGCTGCATTCTTCGACGGCATTTTCCAGTGATTTCTCCACGCGACTGAGATGCGAAAATCGACACAACTGCGTCTGTTCATCTGGGCATCATTGCGCAATCGGATAGGTAGAAACGTGGCAGCTATAGAAGATAAGTGATGATAGGTGTGCAGCGAAAAGGCTCGCAAGTGGAGAAAAAATTCACTAGTATCTGAAGTACGTAGAAGCTACTCAATTTCTATTTTAATGAAGTTGAGTATGAGTGATGAGGAGAGGGTGAATGAATATGACGGAAATGGAGTAGAAGAGAATGAGCGTTGACGGGATGTCATTATTTGAGGAGAAAGTCTTTGGGTTTTGCGTATTTACGCAGTGGATCAAAATTATAGTCGTCAAGGGATTAGATGTTAGAATACTTTGATTTGGCTGATCTTTCGTAGAAACTCTTGGCAGTATCATGTATGTACTCTGAGATGGTAAGCAAGCTAAATTATTTGTGCAGCAGGACGTTTTTAGTGTATTTAGGGGTCTTTGTGATGCACCGGAGAAAATTGTTTTGTACTAGTTGAATTAGTTTAATATTAAATTTGGACGTTTCCTGACAAATTGTACAACCGTAAGTCAATAAGGGTCTGATGAACGGCCTACAAATCAGGATTCCGTTATCTGGCCTCATAGTTGAACCTAGCGTTGAACGGAGGTGGAAGGCTCTGCGGCGGGGGTTGCTACCCTCTCATTGGCCGTTTCGAGTCAGGCGACATTCGACTTGACCGGATGGGGCTCGCTTAACGCGTTAACCGGCGGTAACTGACTGTCTTCCCACACCATATGTCTTGGACACTCAGAGGAACGTGTTGGTAACTGCTTGGGTTAAATGCACCACCTGGTGATGAAATTTCGCAGTTTTTGAACGGGTCACTTTCGACTGGTTATTACGTTAGAGATACGCAGATAGAACATATATGTCGGAATAATCAAATCTCTTCGGTTTTATTGCGTGATCCTAGTGTTCCACTGAATAAATATTGAATGTGGGATGCGTTTTGAATCAAGAGGTACTGAAAGTATAGCTTCCTGCTGTGTTTCTGGCTGGAGTAGTATGTCTCAACGAGATTCTACTATAAAATTTCATAAGTTTCTTTTAGAAGGACAAAAATTTGTTTATAATTCTAAAAAAACAATCGTCGAGAAAGCGGATAAGGGAAAGGCCTCAGGAAAATCTCTAAAAATGGAACAGCAGTAAAAGTCTGATTTTCAAGTTTGCTCTTCGCATGCTGGGATGGACAAGTATGACGTTATGGAGTTTCAAAAAAATCTCGAAGCATCACACAGCCACACAAGAAAAATCGATCTTCGGGTCTGGAGATCAGACCATGTTGATTATATGTTATCAAGACCACTGAATCCGAATCCGATGTTCAAGAAACGTCTGGTATTTGAAATAACCCCAAAAAATCTTCAGACACCCCACAATGAAAAGTAAAGCCGGCCTGAGTGCTGGATCATCTTGGGGTTGCTCTGTAGACTTTTCGAGGTTATGTTGAAAACCTGACGTGATGAGGTGAAATGGGCTTCAGATCTGGTTTCAGCAACCCAAAAAACATATAGTGAACAAGGTCTGAACTCTGAACCCGAATATCGATTTTGGTTGTGTGACTGATTATTCTTTAGACTTCTATCATGTAAAGCTCATCGGTTACGGCGGCAGAGCTTGCAACCTAAAATTTTTCTGCAAAACTTCTGACTGGATTATGAGGTGCTGTTTAATACTTCTCAAGTCCTTCTCGATGCGGATGGTCCTATTTTTGTAATTAACACAATTGGGAACAAGTCATATTCCTACACAATCATACTATATTTTGCAAATTTCAGTCTCTGAGAGCTTCCTCTTATGCTCTGAATGGAAATTATAATTATTTATTTGCGGTTATGTTTGATAGCTCTGGTAGGATTTGGAAAGGATCTGAATTAAATTATTTTTCCTACTGAATCAAGAATTTGAGATCAAAAGAGGAAAACAGCATACTAAATGAGTCAAAATCCTTCATGCTTTTTCATGCCAGCGTCTTTATCGGAATGTCTATTGAAAAGCAATTTGTATGCAAGGAATGAAATCTTTCTATTTTACAGTCAACTTCAAATTCTGAGAGATTCAATCACAATTCCATCAATTCCCATTAGTTTCATAACTTCTGAGCATGAATTTGATCTCTTTATGTTTATTCTAGGGACAAAAAAAATAATAATTGAAGATAATTTATACCTGAATATTTACGTTAACAAGCCTGCATGTTATTGAAATAAGCAACTTACCTGCTACTATAGATCAAAACTGCAACGATGTGCTTGCATCGCTTACTTGGACCAGCTTTGCAAATGGATTTCATTTTTGATATTCTCATTGTACGTTATGCAACTTACGAATGAACTTGAGTAACTAAGAGGGTATAGTAGAAGGAAAAGTCTGGCAGGACTCATGGTGTAATTGAGACATGGTGTGTTTCCTCTCTGGACTAATTCTCATCCTGTTCTGCGCACTTCCAAACGCCGCCATATTGAGGAACCAACAAATCAGATGAATAAGCGCGAAATTATATCACATAGCACTCTAGGCTCAACTTTTGCAACACTTTCTGAATGGTTAATTATCCAACATGGCGGCGTTTTGGAAGATTTTTTCTCATCGATTGTGCGCAAGAACATACCGTGTCTCTATTTCACCATGGCAGGACTGGAAATTTGGTTCTGCTAGGCGTCACAATAGCGTATGCTCACCCTGAGAGCGGCCACATTGTTAAAAAATTCGTTTCCGCTCTTTAACACAGAGCTTCGCTCCTGTGGTTAGAGCTTTGGGACTCCAGCTAGACTTTGTCTGCGATTTGTATAAAAAAAATAACGTTTAAGTAAAATACTTCTGTTAAGAATAGCTCTTTAAGAAACTTCGAAACTAGATTACAGACGTGAGATACCTAATGATAATGACATTTTTATTCAATATAATGATCGGATAAAACTAACAAAATTTTTCTGTTTCTGTTTCAGGTGAGTATCCGAAACTGACGCATTTCTGTTCTTGTTAACCGTAAGTGATAAGCGTGTTTTTCCGGATTTGCGTGAACGGAACATCTCCTGAAATTCTGACACTTTCATGCGGAATTTACGATCAAATCTAAATAAAGAGCAAATTGAACCCTCGTATGTCTCTAGGACACGGAGCGACGCAAGATTACCTGCTTCCTGCATCCTTCTAGCAACTTTTATGACATCTTTCTAAGACAAATGTCCTAATGCGAGATCTGCATCTACTGCAAACAACTTTGAAGCACTGATATCTACGTATTGATAAATGTGACAATTTTCCTTCTTAATGGTTCTCATAATTTGCTCGAGATGTAGCTGCAAAAAGCATGATGAACCTCCTATCAGATGAGAGACCACTTAGGTTATTGTGCGTTTTCATTTCAAGAAATCATTTTTAACTGTGAAAAATCGACCACCCTAAAATAAATGGCATAGTAGTCGATAAATGTTAGATTACACCGTATCAACGTTTACGCTGCTTACACTCGAATGTCTTACCAAACTCGTTAGTAACTACTGCTCAGAGCACATCGACGGAACGGTTCGGTTCTCGAGTTCTCGGCGCATTGGAATCACTTGAACCGAATTGTTGGACTCCGTGCCAAATGTATCCGTCGGACACGTGAAAATTAGACCGTCCACGTCGAATACGGCATCCGCTACCTTACAGTCCAATTTCTATTGATCGATTTGATCATTTTCCTCGAACCAGCTCTTTACTTCTTCTCTTCTTCTTAAGTTTGAAACTTACTTGGAAAATTATCCCAATCAGTCAAATTCCAAAACTTTTCAGGATATAGGACACGTATTCCCTTTGGTTCTTTTTTGGCCCTAGCTCCATCCCAACCAAAGCGATACTGTGTATCACAATAATTGCGACCGGATGCATTCATCGGGATCACCAGGAACGGACTTCCCTGGGATAGGATCTTTCTGTACCTCGAATTCTACCAATAATTTTTTCTCTTTTGCGCAATTTCAAAGATTTCTATCATTTCCGGGGGAAAGCCTTATCTCAGCCTCGATATAAGCAATTACAGTTGCAATTATCCTAAATTTCATAATTTTTAAAGTAAAAATTTCAGAATGAAACTCCCGATGGTATGTTGGTGTATAATTACGATCATAAGATAATATAGTTATACAATATACGATCTGTAAACACTGTATTTAAGATGCGAAGAAATAGAAGTTATTTAAACCCACTCAAAAGTTTGAAAAATAGCAATATAGTCAGACCTCTAGTAGGAAGTTCAACAAGATCCGTATCTCAAAATTTCTGGTAGAAACAAAGGTATTGAAAAAAGTGGATCCGATCTGTTCTTTCGAAGAGAGAAGGAGGCTCCTCAAGGCGGCCTACATTATTCCCAATAGAATCGAAAGCAAAGAGATTTTTTGGCCGGAACTGTGTTTTCTCTCTAAAAGAGTCTTGGATGTTATAGAGTGCATTTCCATATCATTGACTCAATTTGGCATACACCCGAGACTATCTCCTTGCAGATATTGAACGCGGCTTCCCTTTGGTTCTTTCTTGGCCCCAACTTCACCGCACTTTGAAGCATTACTGTATGCCACAGTTATTGCGACCGAATGCATTCACCGGGATCACCATAAACGGGCTCTCCGGGCTTAGACTCTGCTCATCGCTGGTCCATTTCTATTTTCTCGAATCCCTCTCATCTTGAGAATCTTCAATATCGAATAACCTAACCGCGAAGGAGACGATTCCTCTGTGTACGAGCAAGTATTACTCCCTTCCTGATGCTTCCAATATCCTGTATATTGCGCTGATAAAGAGGACGTTAAGAGAACGATGGTAGTATACTTGATACAGGCTAAGAGTCGACTTAATCGTGAGTAACTTTTGTTCAGATACATCTGTTGAGAATCTTCTTGCAAACCCTTGCGTACCTAGGATACCTCAAAAATTCATGTATTCTATTGTGAAAAACTTGGAAATTACTACGCAGTTTTATGGGTGCATACACTATAGATGGATTTTTCATGCTTGTATCATGAGCACATTTGTTCCTTTACAAGTTGATGTTTCTATCTCATACGTATTTTACATTCACACTATTTCCAGCAAGTCGAGACCATCAATTTTTGTTATCATTGTACCATAACTTGGCTCCCAGATCATCCTAGCTCTTAACTAGTTATTTGGGTCTCTCAAGCAAGGGGGGTGCACTACTAAGCTAAGTCTACTGAACTTCTTGCTCTGTGTATGGTCAGGGCACGATCGTATAAACAGGTCCAGATACTTCCGAGAGTAGGGGTACCACGGTTTATGATGTGACCAGTGAAGTTACAGAATGCCAAGGAGGGTGCCGTAGGTGTGTAGTTGAATACACGGATGATTCACAAACTATGCTACTTACTCATACTATACTATACCAAACTATATTTATCGCAGCGCCACCAGCTCAGCGGTGTCTAGGAAAATCAAGAGGACTTTTGTAATGGTGGAATCCCCACTCCCGGGAGTTCCAGGACCTGCATGGGCTGTCCTCTTTTCGACGACAGCTACCTGTGAAACCTTCCCCCACTCCGGCGCTCGTCGACGGCGAATCCTCCTTCCGCGCAGCTGCTGCTGGCAAGCATGAACGGTATTCTCGTCGACGCAATGCTTCTTTTTACTGCGCATATTTTCGACAGCGCGCGCTTATTCAAAATTATTGAATTAGGTATTTTTTCTTGCGCTGTGTCAGAAACGTTTGTCCTTTTCGATGAGAGCATATAGCAAATACAATCACACTGATATTTTATTATTGCTTAGGAAATTGAGTTACACAAGAGTAACAATCTATTCTTCTTTGAATACCAGTTCATGTAATAGAAGTATTTACTAAATAAATCTTGAAAGTGTCAAATCACGAGGTTTCCAGTTCGTTATTTCTCCGTTATTAATGGATAAAAATGATGAAATCCAACCTAATAAATTATGGAATTGATGAATTCACCTATTCGAAAGAAGATCAACTCTTGGACTACATTCATATTTTTATGTCAAAATCTGAGTCTTCCTTGGAAGTTTGCATTCATGATATGGAAATATAACAGTTTGTTGATTGTTGAAATTTTAGACAACAGGCAGATTCTTTCTAAATAAGTCCAATTGTCAGCAAAGATTGTTCCGATTTTTTTTCCAGCTTCTTTTGAGGTTACCTATTGAACTAAGGGAAATTCAAATTATGCTTTATTCAGGCCCGACTGCCTTTGCAAGTCTTCAACAGCCCTCAATAACGCAAGAATATATGAAAACAATCATTTTTTTGCTTATCACGACTGATTCTTGTTTTTAATGACTAACTGAAGGTATATGCTATTCATGTTATTGTTCGGCCCTCGGCGTGCGGCCATCTTTCTAACTGACTTCACAGCCTTGGCGACGAATGTCGGTTCCCGCCGGCAGCAGCAGCGTGGAAGGGGGATCCGCTGCCGACGAGCGCCAGTGTGGGGGAAAAGCGCGTAGGTGGCTGTCGGCGAAAAGACGATAGCCCACCTGCATATACGAGCGTGGGCCTGGGTGAGTGAGGAGGGGCAGGAGAAGGCAGGAAGCATGAGTCCTCGATCAATACAGAAGTCGTCTCTCGCTTATTCGAATGGCATTCTTTTCCCAGAATACCGCTCTGGCATTCTGATCTACAGATGTTCACTTAAACTGACTGATAAACTGATACGAAAAATTCTACTCCACACTTCAACATCATCTTCTGAACAGAGTTCTTCACAAATGCTCATAGTTAGGTATTTCCTCTCGAGGAGTTACTTTTTCCTGCTAACAATAGTTACAGCCAAGATACTCTTCCAAACGAGCGCCAACTTTGTAACAAGTCACTTTTTCGATAACAGAACTATGGAAATCGTAACATTTGGAATGAAATTCCCAAACCTTTATACGACAATGAATCAATTGTAGTGCTTCTGTGACATTTTCCGAATTTACTATTTGAATTGAGGGGTACATGCATCCCTCGTTTGAAAGTATTCTTTTTCGTTTTTCGTAGACTTATTATCTTAGTTGGAAAATTGATAACAAATTCAATTCTTCCTGGATTACATCGCTTTTTTGACTTGGAAAATAAACTGTTTGTTCAAAAATTAAACTTTTCGGTAAAAAATTTAATTGGAAGGCCAATACACAAAACCTGAAAAAATTTTTGGACCCTAAAATGAAAAATTTTATAGAATCTATACACACAGTTGTAAAAAGAACGAGAAATAATTTCAGAGTTTAATTCTTTTTCCTTCGAAAAATAATTTGTTCAACTTAAAATCCAACTATATTTCACGTAGATTTAATTCCTCTGAAATCTCACCTTATGGTTGAATATTAAAAAATTTTGATGGAGATCATCCTATTCAGTTCGAAATTAATCTGTTTCATTGAAGATTTGTCTTCTTGATTTGAAAAATTCACAACTTTGTTGATGAACTCAATTATTCGGTTGGAAATAAACTTCTTTGGTGAGAATCCGTCTTTTTTTGTAAACTATTATTCTTTATGGTTGAAAATACATATTTTTTACTCTAAGAACCATTTGGTTCCACTTTTTTGATTGGGTTGAGAATGATTCTTCTTGTTTCAAATGTAAACTTATCTGCTCAAAATTCAATTTTCCGGGTGGATATTGATTCTCTTAGTTGAGAATTTGACTATTTTGTTAGGAAAAAATTTTGGCGACAAGTAAACCGTTTGGTTGAAAATTTTTTATTATTGGAAATTAAACTATTCGAGTAAAAATTCATTTCTATGGTTGAAAATTATAATATTTTTCGTTTGGATTTTGTCTTCTTCAGTTCAAAACTTATACCCCTTGTTTAAAAACTTCAATATTTCAGGGTTATTTAAACAATTTTGATGTAAAATTATTCTTTCTGGTTTGAATTGATTCGTTTTGTCGAAAATTCGTTTTTTCGAATTCAAAGTTCATTCGCTATGGCAGCGAATTCAATTATTTATTTGTGAAATAACCTTTTTGTTTTACATTCCTATCTTTCAGGAAAATATTCTTCTTCTCTACATACTTCAAACTATATTGACATAAATTCGTTCATTTTCCATCAAGTACATCAGTCTAGTCATGGCCGTCGTTGGTGTCCGCACTAGCATTTTGTACTTAGTGCCAGTTTAGTCTCTTTACTAATTATTTTGAGTTGAACTGTTGTAAGGAAGGATGTTGAGAATGGTGTTGAGTTTTCGAGTTAATCTGAAACCGAGTAGTGTCTTACTCTGGAAACTCAAGATGGACATGTGGATTCTTTCGCATTCCACGAAAAAGCATAAGTGCTCCTAGTTAGAATAAATGTTCCTGATCATTTGAGTTCACTTGTTGATTCCCTTTATCAGGACCCTTTGGGCCATACGAACATCACGTCGTGTGTGAAAATCATATTCAAGGATAATGTGAGAATTTCTACATTCTGTGTAACTGTGTGCGTGAAGAGTTTGACAATAAAATCTTTGGATGTAGATAGTACAGTCAGTAACTATAGTCTGTGTTCGTTCGGGTCAATGTTGTTAGTGTTTATCTGTCCGCAGGAAAGTTTGATCAAAGCCGATTTGCTATGAGTAATCATTGTGTTCGTTCGGAATTTTGGTTAGTTCATATAATGTCGCTAAATAAAGGAGACAGCAAAAAGACTCTGAAGAAGGATGAAAGAATATGTCGAGGATGTAATGGCACGATAGCTACGGACGTCGTGCATTGTAAAAGATGCGTTACTTTCTACCACCCAGGATGTTCGAACCAAGGAAGGAGCCTCCCTCAGAGAGTCACAAAATGTTGTGGATCAAGGGCAAAATCACCCACACCTATCTCCAAAAAAGAATGCGAGGAAATGCTTGCAAACAAGATAGACATGTGCCTAACTAAACATAATGACGAACTCAAAAAACAACTTAAAACGGATTTCTCTAGCTGTCTCAGTGAACTGAAGGAGGACTGGATGAAAGAATTAAATAAAGTTGGGGAGAAAACGGAGGGAGCTAAGGATATGAAGGCTATTAAGAATAGGTTGGAGATAGTTGAAACGGCTGTAAATGAACTGCAAGAAATTAGCAACGAAAACCGGACTAGAGACGACCAGATTATGTCAGAAAACGCAGGTAACTCCATTATTTCTAATTCTATAAGAGAAATAAATGACAGGGCTAAAAGGATGAATAACGTTATGATATTTGGAGTCCCTGAATACTCAAAGCATGATACAGTAAATATTCAGGACGCATCTGCCCAATTACACGATAATATTAGAGCAGAAGGTGTTAAACATGACAAGACGGTGATATCAAACATTCTATCTTAGCTGTCGTCAAAACTCCCATATGTGATTCATAGTTACAGAGTGGGGATATTTTCACAGGAGTCAAGCAGACCGAGACCAATTCGTGTCATGCTCTCATCAGAAATCGAGGCAATGAACTGTCTGGAGAAATTTGCAACGCTGAAAAAAAAACGAACTTCCTCTTTCGATGGCAACAACGTTCATTCGTGCAGATCTGACCAAATTACAACAGAACGAGGTAAAGGCAGCACTGGATCAGTT